>APFE031727023.1:77092-140538 GCA_000404065.3 Pinus taeda | reverse complement strand
AAAACTTGAGAAAAAAATTGCACCTTATTTCATCCTTCTCAGAGCTTGATATATCCAAAGTTAAGATGAATCTCACAAGAGGGGTCTCAAACAAAGAACATGCTTACCAAACCTCATGCCTGAGAAAAAAGGAGGGAACTGGTAGGTCCTGGGAGCTTGATAAATCCAGAGTTGAAGCTAAAACAAAGAACATGCTTCCCAAACCCCATGCTTGAGAAAAAATGGGGGAACTACAAGGGGCTTCTTGGAGCTTGAGAAATTTAGAGTTAAGATGGATCTCACGAGAGGAAGCTAAAACAAAGAACATGCTTCCCAAACCCCATGCTTGAGAAAAAATGGGGGAACTACAAGGGATAACGATCAATAAGGACTCGAGTGGCAACCCCTGAGCACTTCTTTTATTTTATTAATTTTTTTTTATTTAATTTTTCTTTTTATGTAATTTGACAAGTAAAATGTTTAAATTAGTAATTTATTTTATTCATGTAATAACATAATAAAATAAAACACATACAATATCTCTTTCAAACTGAGATGGAGAATTCCTAGCTACATAAAAAAATAAAAATATCTCAAAGAATATAAACCTTTCTTTATATAAAAAAAAACTGTATAAAATTAATTCAAATAAATATTTAGAAAAATTTTGATTTTGAAGTGAGAGATGCTTTCGGGCATGTTGTATTGATGAGCCACGGTATTGGCCCATGGTATTGTACAAGGTCTATTTACAATTTATAATATTTATGGAAAGTGAACATAAATATCCATGGTTAAACATATTGTTATATTGTAAGTTTATTATAAGTATTAAAATTTTGGTGTACTTATTAATTAGATTTAAATATGGTAATTTTTAAGAACATTGGCATATTAATGTTTATCTATTTTTTATTATTATATCGATTGACTATTATATAATCAACTATCAACTACATAAAAAATATTTACCAACTATTTACACTAACCCTATAATCACTCCTATACAACTACTATACTAGATTATACTGAATTAAAAGTTCAAAACTTATAAATAGATATATATTAAAAACAAATATAAATATAATTAATAAAAACAATAATAATAATAATCTGGTTTATCCATGATCATACTTATACTCATGAAGCATTATCATAAATAAAATCCAGAAATCCTGGAATAAAATCATTAGAAATACTGTGTTCAATTCAATGTGCTAAACAATTTTAGTAAACCTCGCCAAATCTATAAGACCTGTCATTTGTTTTTTACTGCTACATTAATACAACTAGTTATTCAGCTTACTCTTAACATGCAGTATTCCAAAAACATGTAAAAGATTTGATGAGAAACAATGCTAACGAGAGGAAGAGGGGCGTACACTTCAAACAGAACACATTAATGAATGGGTGAGCGTATAGATAATGAATTAATCAAGGGGCGTACACTTCAAACAGAACACATTTATGAATAGGTGAGCGTATAGATAATGAATTAATCAAATTACAGAGCTTCATGCACAGACATATTATAATTTTTATCTCCTAACAGTTTTCCATCTTCCAATGTATATACAATATGTATAGGAATACAAAACCAGGCCATAAATAAACATATTTAATTGCCTCCTCTAATATTCGGCAAACCAAAATCTAATGCAAATTATTACATCGTATAATGGTGTACTAAATAAACAAACACAAAATATGTCATGGCGCAGTAAATAAACAAGTTCAAGCAGTAGTTTCATAGTATTATATTACATTCTTTCCTCCCCTCCCTTTACGTGTTAATCTGTATGTTAGGTTCTGTAGCACACAGGTTTTTCAATATAAACAGATGTGCACGCAAAATTGGATAGGGATGGAACAAGTGCGAAGTATTTCCTATGAACTATAGAATCTGAACATGAAGGTGTTTCTTCAACATCGGAAGGAATATTGTTCAGGCTATCCGAATCGATCATACCAAGCAACCTCTAAATGAAAAAAATTGAACAATGCCACAATCACAAGCACATAAAATAAACATAAAGCAAAATGTTTTATATATAATAATAATATATATATAATATATTATATATAATTAGTCCTTTTGAATTGTATGTTTTTATTGTGCAAAACAGCATACATAACGCTAAAGGTTTTGATACAAAATATTCATAGGATTGGTCAGTACTGGGTCATTCATAATTTTAACTACTTTCCACATCTTTATTAAATTTGTATTTATCATAAAAAGCTTTTGCTACAAAGTATTCATAGGATTTAGTAATGGCACATTCATAATTGTAATTAATTTAAAAAGATATATCAAATTTGCATTATCATATTTATTTAAAATAAATTATAATAGTTAATGTTATTAGTTAAAATTATCAAATTTAAATTGTGAGTTCAATTTTTTGGGTCAATTTGTTGTTTGTCAAATGATTTACATTTAACTATTTTATCAATTTTAATGGGTAGTTTCTTTTTCCAAAAACCTTAAATAACAATGACATTTTATGAAAGGTATTACTCTAGTGTTAGATAACTAATCTTCGGGATTAACTTTGGATCAGTTTGGGTAGTTATTGTAGTTCAAGAACTAGCGGGAACTAATTCAACTATTTATTGTATGTATTAATATGTACACATTGTACACCATTAATATAGATTGATTAATATACATTTGATTTGGTTTCCAGTCTGTTGTGTTCTATAGTGGCGGGTGAGATGCTTTGTTGAATGAGAGCATGGTTAATTTACTCTATCAAATAGAATGAATCTGAGAATCTCTGTTGAATGAGAGCATGGTTAATTTTCTCTATCAAATAGAATGAATCCAAGACTTCAAAGGTTAATTTGAACGTTATCATATTCGTGGTTGATTTGTTTAACTCCATGTATTTGAAGTTTATGCTATGAGTATAGTTGAATGCAACATAAGGTTAACAGGTTTGTTTCTAAACTCCATGTATTTGAAGTCTATGTGATTTGCTTCTATACTCCATGTATTTGAAGTCTATGCTATGAGTAGCCCACTGGGACACCCAAACTATTGAATCTTTGTAAGTTTGTTGAATGCAACATAAGGTTATCGGATTCGTGGTTGATTTGTTTCTAAACTCCATGTATTTGAAGTCTATGTTGTGAGTATAGTTGAACACAACATAAGGTTAGCTCAAGGACACCCAAACTATTGACTCTTTGTAAGTTTTATAACTTTCCTAAAAAATATTGGATAAATTCAGTGATATAAAGTTTTTTTTAACATATCCAGTTAGAATACATACATGTTGGCGTTTTGAGTGCTTGTTGTTCTCAATAAAAATTTCCAATACTGAGTCAAATACCAAATATTGTTGGATTGTTTGCTAACATTCTAAGTTTCATGCACCCAATGGGTGCTTGTTATTTTAATTTTGGGAGACGAGAGTTTACATATAAATTTCTAAAGGATATTATTTGCATTTACCACAGCAAAGAAGAGTTTAATCACAATAAAATGTTTGAAGGATAGTATTTTCATTTACGACAGGTAATTTTTCTGAAGGATAATATTTACATTTACTGCACATAGAGTTTACTTACAGCGAAATTAAAAAGATAGTATTTTCCTTCAAAGTAAAAAATAAATAAATAAATAAATAAAAAAAAAAAAATTGAAGGATAGAATTTGCATTTACTATATTAAAAAAGATTTTAATCACAAATTCACAATAAGTATTTGGATGTACGACAGTAAACAACAGTTTAATCACAATAAATAAATTTTCTGAAGGATAATATTTACATTTACTACAAATTGGAGTTTTTTATTAAAAGATTTTTGAAGGGTAAAAAATATTTTAAAATGAAAGTTATATATTTTTTGGTGGTTTGAATTAAATTTTTGATTGAAGAGTCGTCAATTTTTTGGTTGTCGTAGATTTAAAAAAGAGATTTTGCAGTTTATATATTGGGTGTACATAGATTGCAGGTGACAATTTTGCGACCAATTCTCAGACGGTTGAGTAACTCACTATGTGAGGCTCACACCAGAGAGAGATATAATGTAGAAGAAATTAGTAAACATGGAAGAAATGGCATTCACATTAAATGGTGGTGAAATTTGAAAATTATTTAAATAATAATTTCTAATGTGAATGCTAATATTTTAGAAAGTTGTGGCCGTGGGGTATTGGTCTAGTGGCAAGCGGATGATTTGCTAAGTCGTTCGTGCAGCTATGCAGGTTACGAGTTCAAACCCCAAGAATACCCGAAGGACGTTCAAGGCGGCCTAGGCGGCCTAGGCAGACTCTCCTAGAGATTATAGAGGTAGCCGATGGGATTTGACCCTGTGTAACGCGAGTACGAAACCACCGCCGTTGCCGATTCCTCTAGTAGCCAAAAAATATATATATATTAAATATATATATATATATTAGAAAGTTGTGAAAGTTTCTTTAAATTGAGAAAATAATATATAAATACCCAAAGGAGTAACTTCAGGATAATATTAAAAATATTAAAGTCAACAATAAACTTAGCCAAAGATAAAAAGTAAGTAATTTTTATGTGAAGTAAAAAGAGTGAAGTAATTTTTATTTGAAGTAAAAAGGAGTGAGTAATTCTCAGAATGTCACCATAATGTTCACATGTAAAATTCACTATTAAAAATTATTACAGTCAACTAACAAACTTAGCCAAAGATAAAAAGTAATTTTTATGTGAAGTGAAAAAAAAAACACCTTTATGTAAAAAGAGCCAAGATAAAAGATGTGGCAAGGCTTTCTCCTTCTTTTATTTTCATTAAATGGAGTGATTTTGATCAATGGCAAGTGGAGAAACGCCAAGATAAAAGAAGTGGCAAGGCTTGCTCCTTCTTTTATTTTCATTAAATGGAGTAAAGAAGTGGCAAGGCTTGTTCCTTCTTTTATTTTAATTAAATGGAGTAATTTTGATCAGTGGCAAGTGGAGAAAAGGAGCTTCTCGGGAATGACATTGAGTTTTGATTTTGTTTTTGTAATTTTAAATAACAAAGTTTATGGATAGAAAATCAAGAAGAGAAAATGACATTGTGGTTGGTGAAGTTTATATAGTTGTTTGGTCTATTGAAGGTCTCAAGTTCAAATTTTTATAGAGACAATTTGATATATATATATATATATATATATATATATATATATATATATATATATATATAAAGATAATTTTGGGAGATATTTTTCAAGGTTCTAAACATGATTATATTTTGGAGGTTGTGAACACAATTTCTGTTGGCGACCCTAAGTATGTCACTATTTGATAAATTTGCAACTCATGCATATTGGATATAACTCACAACAAACTTAGTGTCATGGTATTCATTGTATGGAGCAAAAATAAAAGTTCCTAATTTTGTAGTTGCAGCTATATAATCTCTTTATTCTTGAATCTTCTTTGTAAACAGGTGCATTTTCAGTTGATCTCCACACCCAGTTAATTCATCATAAATTTCTTTATATTGGGTGCATTTTCGGTTGTAGCTAACACCCCTTTCTTCATATTTGATTGTTTGAGAAAATTGTCAAAGTCAATTATTTGTTATAGTTATTACAAAGTTTAATGTCATCCATAGTTCATAATAGTGTCCAAGTCAGCAAGGACACACTTTGTCACATCCACTCTTGTTTGCAAAATGTGAAAAGAAAATTTGAATTTTTGGATCTAGAATCCCAGTTTCAGCGAGAAGATCTGCAAAAGAAGAATTTTGAACCTCTTCTTGTTCAGAATAATAGTTTGTTTGAGCCCCATCATCAGTTAGAAAATAATCATAGTAATGCAGTGGTTTCAAAAGGAAATGCAACTGAGAAGCCTGATATTTCCAAAACATGGGAAAAGATTAGACACAATAAACACAGAACTGGTTTGGGTTACAGAGTGGATATTCTATATGTATCTTTTCACATACCACATTTTACTAAACTAATACAATTCAGAAGCGTTGGATTTCTGAATGGTGTTATTTCAGAACAAGTTGATAAATGTTAACAGTGTAACATAGTTGGACATATGAAAGATTGGTGTTTTGATCTTCACCTATGTGAGCATTGCAGAAAGTGAAACAATCATACAAATAGATGTTCTAGAAAGAAGTCTACTACAAAGAAGGTAAATTTTAGATGGATTTCTTCTTGGGACTCGACCAAAACAACCAAGAAGATTTAGAGGGCATATCGAAGAATATGTTCCAGAGTGATCACTAGCCTTGCAGTGATGAAGAGTACCTCTCAACTTGTATCCAATAAAGGTGGGATAGTTGATGGTCTGCTACATGTTCGAATTTGAGATCTCAAGTGAGCCTGAGTCAGAGTTGAGTTGATCGAGTTGTATCCAAAAGGGAGGGAATAGTTGATGATCTGCTACAGGTTTGAGTTTGAGATGTCAAGAGAGCTTGAATCAGAGTTGAGTTGATCGAGTTGATTGAACACTTCCATGCTTGGAATTATTCGAGGAACTATTGTGATAGTTCTAGAGTTTGTGGTCACCTTAAAACCACATTTTTGGTTGTTCTCAGAACCCTTATGAAGGTTCTAGAGTTGGTGTTGGTTGAGACCTTGAGTTCTCCCATATTGGTTTGTGGTCATCCTTAAAAACCATTTTTTGTGAGACATTCAGCTCTTGGCTTATATGCATTTTTTCACTTTGATCTCTCGTTCTTGGACTTTGGTATATCCCTTCGAATTAAGTGGGGAAGGTTAGAGAGCTAATCCTTCAGATTAACCTTGAATCATTTTGGGTAGTTATTGGAGTCCAAGAACTCCCAGGAACTAATTCAATTGTTTTCTATATGTATTAATATGTACACATTGTACATCATTGATAGAGATTGATTAATAAATATTTTATTGGTTTCTATTCTCGTGTGTTCTACATCTAGCAACTTGATTGAAAAATGAAATTATTAAATTTAATCAAATGTGAGAACATCCTCAACTCATAACAATATTCAATAAACCAAGATCTCAACAATCATCATTGAAAAAAAAAATATTATTGTTACAAGCATCCTTTAATATATTTTGTTCTAATTCTCAAGATTTGTACTTTAATTAAAAGATCATAATGATGGAGAACAAGTATGGACACATTACTAATAGTGTCTAGAGTAAATTTTTTAATTTAATTATAAAACTACTAAAGTTGAAGAAGAAGGATAAGCCTACAAAATGCTAAATCTCGAGAAGAAGAAGAAGTGTATATGGACCCCAATCTTCGAAACGATATCTTTCTTCGAAAGCCCATAAGGAATATTGAGATGTTCCATAGCATCCCTAAATTAAATATTTTGATTCCTAATGTTCTTTTCAAGATACCAACTTCCCAAGAAGTTATGAGGGAATGGAATAGGAGGAATTGGAGTTGTCCAAGCCTAGGCCATGTGACTCACAACAGAGTCATGTTGACTTAGCAGCCTCAAAAGAGGACCCTAGAGCTGTCTTGTGTAAGGCAACACTTGTGTGGAGGATGGAGAAGGTTGTTAAGTTAGTTTTGGAAGTTGAATGAGGATTGTTATCACCTAAAAAGTGATCAACTAGCCATTTTACACTAGGATAATTGAAATAAGCTATGTAGTATGAATTTTTACACATTAAAACCCACTTTCACCTTAGGAAATAATTTAGAGAACCATATTTCCTAAAGTATTTCTGAAAATAACCCAAAAACCCATATGAATAATTAAATAAATCACTATTTATTTATTATTTCCTTTAAATAATTATTAAATCCACTATTAATTAATTAATTTTAACCAATTAAATAAATAATATTTATTTATTATTCCTTAATCATCACACATCCTCCTATGAAATAATTATGAAATTAATATTTAAATAATTATTTCTAGCTCACCCTTGACCATATCTCCTAAACTAATTAATAAATCATTTTTATTTATTAATTATTTTAGCCATTTTTCTTAATTAACTCAATTAATCATTTTTTTGAGTTATTTAATGAAATAAATATTTTTTACCATTTCATTAATATTTTCCTCTCTTAAGTATAATTAAATACTCGTAATGGATAGATCTTGATTTGGTCTAATAATATTTATTGTTTGACTAGATTTACATTTATCTTAGAATTTTCTTATAAATATAGAGTTTTTCCTCACTCTCGACACATGAGCATTTCATTGTTGTCATTATCGTCTCAAGTCTCTCGAAATCCCACTCTTGAATTGTAATCTTCTATTTTTCCCCACTTGCAAGGGAAGAGAGAGAAATTAGTTTGCAGTAGTCAAGGGGACATCAAAGGACCCACCAATGGAGGAGGACTTACAGGCCCTAAGTCTCACTAGTCTTGCTCCATTAGGTGTATTCTTTCTTATTAAGTAAAAATTTGCCATTTCATTGGGTATATCTACGTGGTCTTTATCTTTCATTTTCAGTTTTTGTGATCATGTTTTGCAAGGTTTTATCTAACTAATTTTTTCAAATATGAAGTTGTTAGTTAAAGGCTACAAAGTTTACCTTTTTTTTTTAGGGATATCTATCGCCGGTAGCTAAGGTGGAGATTTTTGGTACACCTTCTAGCATTTTCCATACTAACAAATGGTGACTCCACTAGGGATTGAACCCAAAATCTCTAATTTCGTAAAAGATCCAAGGTACACTTCCCTCTAGATGGCTCACCTAGAATAATTGTGCCAAAGTCAACAGGGTAGGGCCCACTAGAGATGAGGCAATAAAGATTCCTCAATAAAGGCACGAGGAACATATAAATGTGACTGATAAAGACTGACGCAAGGTGGAATAACAAGGAATGGGGGGTGACTTATGAATTTCCTTATGAGAGCATGATATGCAAGGTTGACCTCGTAATGACTAACACAATTCTAGAGGGAATGGTTAAATACTTAGACGGGGTTTTTTCAAAGACAGTTTAGGATAGTTGAAGGACAAATCTAGGTAATATAGTATGAATGTGACACACGGAGGGGATAATATACTATAAAAAGACTCAATGGGATTCTGAATAGACTCCATGATACATAAAGGTGACTCGTCTTTGATGTTCTAAACAAGGGTGACTCAATGATATTTACACAAGTGAGAGGCCCAAAGGGGACTGAGAAAACATAATTAAATATTGGTTATTATGACGAATCTCAACACGTAAGTTGACAGGGGAAAAGACAAAGTGGTGCCAGAGTATGAGTGACTCATATGAAGAGATTCAATTTTAATTGGTGACAAAGTGAAACCTCATGGAAAAAATGGCTTCCTGCTGAAGCCTCAAATTACCATAAATGAAGAGAGACCCATTGTAGAGCTCAGTGATAGTTTTCTAATGGTTCATATGGTTCATAAAATTGAGCTATGGTGTGCTCATAATGGCCAAAAGAAAAAATGAGGGTTTTCTTATAAAGGGTGTCTTGCTCACAATTCAAATTCATTTATGCATTGTGCTAGTGGTGAATTTGGAGAGGAGGAGAGAGCTATAAAACTGGGTGAGTTCATAGTTGACAAATCGATTGATGGATTCTAGATTCGATAATTTCAAGTTAATGGCATTACTTGTCTAAAAATGGCCTTAATGCTACTTGGAAGGATGGTTCCTAATGAAGAATCAAGGGAAGAAAATGACATAATGAACTACTATAGGGGGTTTAGAGTCATCTCTGCCCACCAAGTGAAACATAGTAAGCCGGTGGTAAGTATGCCATCACATAGAGTAGGATGTTTCAATATATGGTATGAATCAACTATGTTATTCAATGTGTATATGGCTCGGTGGAGAGAACTATAGAACAAATTATCTAAGGAATGAAAGGATAGTCTATTGTACCTTTAGTTTTAGGGTCTAGATCAAGATTGATCTTAATCCAGTGAAAAGGTGGCTATGGAAGACATCATTCCCCCGAGCATGGGATATTTCCTCCCCAACATATGATGACAGAGGGAATTGATCAAATTACAAAGGTAGGAAATATGACCGTAGTTGGACGTGTATGCAGCATGATATGGACATGACATGTATATGTAGAATAATGCATTCCAAACACATATATGAATGAATTTGACACATAATATGGTTATTCACAATGATGTGTCGTCATCATTTATTATTTTGGTTATCTTCTTAATGCAAAGAGGGGACGGATACAGAAGGAGAAAGGAAATGATAGAGTTTTTATCTCACTCGGCACTACATATATGAGTCAAAGCGGTGAAATTTCTAGGTTCGCATACAGGGTGTCACCATACTAAAGAGTGGCTTAAGATATAATGAACTGATGCTCACCTAGATGACAGAGGTTAAACAACAACAATGTCTAAGTAATTAGAGTGTTTATGTAGACTAAAAGAATGATTAAGTGGGTCATCCCCATGGTGGCCTGGAGTGATATGGGACTCTAGAAGTTATTCAAAATGGGGAAGAGTAATGGCATGAGATTTGACACTACCAGATGCATTAGGAAGGTTGGGGAGAATTACTTCTCCTCGACTCTCAACATTGTATGTCCCCTTACCCAAACTTTGAGCGGAAATGTAATGAAAATAAGGTGGATATTGTTCGAATTTGTGGACTTGAAGTAAGGGGTGATGGAACCAATCATCATCATGGGAGACATGCTTCACATACGCAACAAATTTTGTAGGAGAATAATGACTAGTGGATAAAAGGTCCACTGATGTTGAGGTTGAAGTATCTTTAGAAGATGGACCTAAAGAAACACATTTAAAAACTGATGTCGATCCCATGAATGATGAAGGGTAGAGAATGAGTACGAAGTTGTCCATCGTTTTGACATTAGGAAAAGGAATCATGATAGTAGGTTGATTAGCCTCCTATCTTGGCGACAAATTGTTTCTAAGAGCCGTAGGTAAAGAAGAAGAAGAATCACTATGTTTGGAATACATTTTGTGAAGAATTGTTAGGGCATCACGAAAATAGTCGAGATGAGGACAATGATGAGAATAGTGTCTGTATTTATCTCAAAAATAAAAACGGTGGGTTGTGCATAAGGATTTATTTTTCTTGGAGGATCCAGGTAAGGTGACTTATGCCTCTAAGAAATCAAGGTCTGGCTCAATTTTGGCTTCTAAAATCATACTCTTGAGATGGAGAAAACTAGGGAAATTATTAGAGGCATGACCATGAACATCACATAAAGCGCATGGAAGAGTAGGCTTAAGTGCTTTAGATCGAATGGTTTCCACTTATCGTACCTTTTTCTTACCCCCCTTTTTTGGGCATTTCCCCCCTTCAACAGATGCTTTCACAACAGGATTAGCTTCTTTCTAAGGTTGTGGTGAAACTAAAGCAGAGGGAGGGGTGGTAGGAACTAGTTGAACTGGAGTCAAAACCATGTAAGGTTTGATTTGATTGGGTGGAGTGTTTGTAGAGGACCAATATACCAAACTAGGTCCCCAAAGTAAGGTTTGGTAGACTCAACATGGCCATCACAGGAGTGGAGAATATTCCTGGTGGTGGGAATAAGAAAGGGATTTGGCCAAATAAATTATGTCCAAGAGGGATTCCTATAAAGGGACTAATAGAATCCTGAGCAGTGGGTTGTGGTTAAGCTAGCTATTAAGAAGACGTACCTGCCGAACTTCTTTTTGGTGACCCATGACACTTGAATCATTTAAACACTAGAAGAGCTAGGCTTAGTTGGAATAGGGGGAGGGTCATAATATTCCCCTAACAAAGATGTATGTTTATAGACCTTAGGAGAAATTTTGGTCAAAGAAGGCATGGAGTTGTTACCCACCATCCAAGAGCTGATATTCTGAGGAGATGCCTGAGGCTGAGGATCATAGTAAGTCAAATGATCAATGGTGACTATATTCCCATTGCGAGGGAATTTCATGGTACAAAATATGGAAGATGAAATTGTTTTCATATCATACATGAAACTATGACCTAGAAAGAGGTTATAATTGAGAGGTGCATCAACAACTTCAACATCAATCATGACCTTCTTATCAACAATGACGATGAGAAAAATCTGGCAAATACCAAGAGGTTGCAAGGGGTGACCATCATATGCATGAAGAGTGATAGTTGATGGTGAAGGGTCATGGGAACCAAGTCGCTTCTAGAAAATAAACAACATCATGCAAGTGGATACACCTTCATCAATGATACATCATTAAAAAAAGACTTTCTTAATGGAGATAGGTATCTGGAAAGTGATAAAGGGAGGAATATGAGGATGATTCGATCCGTCAACATTGAAAATGATCATGTGATAATCCAATGGGTCCATAGTGCCTAAAACATATAGTAGAGTTTTCTATTGAGATGGACATGTCTGGAGAACTTCCAACACTAACATAGTAGTGGTAGATTAGGCTAAGTCATCTACTATGTTGTAAGTTTGGGTGGCTCGAGAATTGGCATCATTTCGATGTAAAGGAAATTTGGAAATCTTCGATGGAACCTATACTTTAGGTAGAGGTATTTATAAGGTAGTATTGGGTGATGAAAGAGACTCTTTGGATAGTTGAGTGTGTGCATCATTGGTTGACTTCTCAAGAGGTTTTTTATATTGACTCGAGCGAGTCTAAAGGTTGACTTCTTCAAAATTAATCATAAGGATTTTGTAACACCCATTCCCTTGCTGATGAGATGGTGGAGGTGGAGAATTTTGGTCGTTTGGCATGGCCAAATGTCCTTGGTGAGGGAAGGGGTCTGTAAGAATTGCCAAATGTGTTAAAGGTTTCTTCCTACTAGAGGAAGATTTTTTATCTTCCCATTCTTTGTGCATCCGAGGGAGAAGGGGACATTCATGAGTATAATATTCGTAGGTAACATAACATGCACAAGTTTTATTTTTTCGAAGGACCTTCCTCTGCTTGGGTTGTCTACCTTATTGTTGGGTTGTGGTATTGGACTGATCACCATTGTAAATAAATTATTTTTATTTATTAATTAATTTGATCATTTTTCTTAATTAACTCAATAAATCATTTTTTTTAGTTAGTTCACTAAATAAATATTTTTGACCATTTCATTAATATTTTCCTCTCTTAAATATAATAAAATACTCCTAATAATTAAATATGTATTTGCTTTAATAATGACCATCCCATGGAGGAGGACTTACAAGAACTAAGTCTTATTATTCTTTCTCCATCAGGTGTATTACTTTCTTATTAATAAAAATTCAACCATTTAATTAGGTATATATGTGTGGCTTTTATCGTACATCTTTAGTTTCCGTGATCATGTTTTGTAGGGTTTTATATAACTAAATTTTGTAAATCTAAAGTTGTTAGCTAAAGACTACAAAATTTACTTCCCTTTTTTTTCATTTGTTAGGGTTATTTATCAGCAATAGCTAAAGTGGAGACATTTGGTATGCCTTCCATAAATTTCCATGCTAACAAGGAGTATTGTAGTGATTTTGGAAACAAATGCCCCAACTATATGTAGACCTAGAACCATTGTGAACTTGCAACCTTGTAACCATGTGTTTGTAAATTAGACCACCTATTCTAGGCTTAAGTTGTGATAAAGCCCTTCTCTTGTCTTGGGTAGATCAATAATAACTTGAAATTTTCATCATCTTTGTGAACATGAAGCACAAAAAGGAGGGACGATCATTAAGGGGACCATAAGAAGCAATGAATGGATCACCCTTTGCTTTTTTTAAGCCCTTAGTGGCCATACTTTGGTATATATTCCACCTAGACTTAACGCTTGAGAAATGATGTCTTTCTGTTCCCAACCAATGAAAGAGATTGGCCTTCATTCTCTATCCCTGAATTGACATTTCTTATAATCCCTTGAGTGAAGAATCCTTTAGATACCAAATCTAGCTCGAGAATGGCTAGCTGCAACAAATATGTAGTGTAACTATGCCTATGGTTGGATAAAGACTGACAGTCCCTTCTTCAATTTCCATCAAAATTAAGTGGAAAATATAAGTGACTTTTTCATTTCTTGTAAATTAATGGTAATTGTTGTCAATACTTTATTTTTAGATATTATGTTGGATTCACTATTTATGTGTGCAATGGTAAAATAAAAGTTGTGGTATTATCATAGTGAATATACATGATTAGTGTGTTGAATAGATAATATGGTTTGTCTAACTGTTGAAATGTATTCCTTTATAACTATGAATGTTGTGTGAAATAGGAGCCTTCCATATATGTTAAATAAGAATGGTATGTGTTGTATCTTCATAAATGGAAATTCATGCTTGGGTTGTAATATATGTATATAAATAAACATTTATTTCAAGTTTAAAAATGCATTTGTGCTGAATCCCTATGCATATTAAAATTTTGAATTAAGACCTATATTGTAAATGGGATATTTTCTATCAAGTTTTCTATGGATACAAGTAAGTTGAAGCCTTTCTAGTTAAGGGTTGAAATTTTTTTTGCCTTTGAAAGAGGGTGAAAAGTTCTATAGTAATCAGGATAGGGATCCAATTTTTTTTCAAAAATTTGGAGTTTGGGAAATCTCAGCCTTAATCGTTGGTCACATGGACCAAAGGCAGCTAATACTAGGATTTAATTGAAGATAAGGGCTTATAGAAGTCTTGACCCTGAAAGGAAGAAAAATATTGTATTTGGGGAAATCCCTGCTATGACGTGGCCCTGGTAGACAAAAAATCATTTGATGGTAAACATTTCAAGGATCAGGCCCTTTAGTTAATGACTTTAAGGTATTAGCATATCAAGGTATCATTAACTATGAAGGATGATGTCAGCATGATGTCAAGAAGGATGGCATGGAAATTCCATGTGTGTGACATGTGTCACCTTAATTTGGCTAATTTAGGCATGTCAATTGTATGAATGTGAGTGACACATAGCACATGTCAATAGGTCTGACATGTTAGGTTGCGATTGGACATCAAAGGTATGGGGTGGTATGTCGATTTCACCACTAATCCACTAATCTATCAACTTATCAATATTTTGCAACAATATTTAGTTATAGTGAAAATGCCAATAACTCTATATTTCCATATCATATATCTGCATATCAAATGTTCTATGCCCATACTGGCCATATTTTCATATTTTCCCTCCACGTATCAGAACCTCAAGCCATATCAATATATTGACATAGTGGAGCTTGGGACAATTAAACAAGTCTAGTTCATAAAAATTTTGATATGGAAGGGTTTGGTATGACACATGGGCTGGAGACATAGACCCATGCAAGGAAAAAACCTGGTCAAGTGTAACACCCCCTTCCACCACTTAGGATAAACTAGTTGTGTGGAAGGTATTACTCACTTTTAACCCAACCTCCATAGTCATATCATGGAAATGGGGTCACAAAATTCCTCAACCTCCAACTTCTTTAAATATAAAAACTAATATTACCATCTCTTCCATCTTGTAGAGAGCTTTCCAAGTATATCAATTTTGTCTCAATCCAACTTTCGAATCAAAATTTCATTGTGGCTTGACTACCACAAGGTCCGAGATAGAGAAAATTGGTGTTAATTGCTACAAATGATTTTTTTCACTCTCAGCATGTCAATCTTGACCATCTCCTAATGGCGCACACCATCCATCCTCTTGAATCTCTGAGATGATTTCATTATAAGGTGACGACACTCATAAAGTTGACATCATCCCATACAATGTTCCATTCACAACATAAGCCATTCATCACAAAAACAACTAGTGAAGATAGAGACTCCACATATCTCTCACACCATTGAAATTACCAGGAATCAGTCTCATTCATAAAAACAAAAACACACACTTGTCATCACATTACCCAAGAATAGGAATTCCATGTCAAAAACACAAGTTATATAACAATAGCAATAGACACTTACATTTCATTGAAATACACACTAACACAAGTAAGAAACTTATCTTCTGAAGTAGATGGTTGGCGATTGAGAGTGGGACTTCAACTCTCCTCCCAACCATAGGCTAACTACACAACTATCCTTTCTTGTATCCAACCACTCCCAAGCCAGATTCAGAATATGAGGTAGTTTTCTCGAGATATCTCATCCTTTCACTCACATATAGTTTACAGAGCTCATTTCTCGGGTGTTTTCAATAGCTCCCAACTATTACACCACAGTGACTTTAACTAAACAACAAAATAACATAGGGGTTCTCAGTGAGAATCTCAGTTCAGCATTGGAGAGATATATGTATAAAGAAAAATGGGGTTTGTCAGTTATGTTTCTTCTATAGGAATAAGAGTGTTCTTTCTAGCAACTTCTCAGTGGTGCTCGCACTCGTGTTTTCACCCCCCTAATACTATAGCAAGTGTTATCATCCCACTATCTATGGGGTGCCTCAACCTCTCAGTAATTTCTCAACCAACATAGTCTCCATTGTTTTTGTCATCCCTAAGAACATAGCCATAGCCCTAGTTATTCCCATCTAGCAAGCTCCACAGGTTTCTCATTTGGTTTATCACCAAAGCATCCATACTCCATTGAACACTCTTCTAGCATTAGCACACATTATAGAAATTTTGAGGTCTAGTTGAAAGACTTTTAAGGTGGATATGTTTTAGAATTAGATTTTGAGGAAAGAAGGTTGTTTTTCTCCTTGGAAACCATGTGGACTACCAAAAATCTGTGATTTCCTATGATTGAATCATTCATCCATGGATTCATGCTTATTTTTCGAGATCTTTGTATTCTTAATTTTTTACATATTTAGCTTCTTTTTTATTCTTAGAACATGTTATTTTCTAAATGTAATTCTACTTACAACTTATGACAATTTGGTTCATTCCACTATCAGTTAACATGTTCATTATGAAAAGATTTTAACAATGACCCTTTTCTTATGAACTCATTATTGTTATTAATTTACAATAATTATATTATTCTTTGGATTCATAATCATTATGACCATATTATAATATTCATTTTACGTTGGATTCGTAGTTCATATGCCTAGTAAATTCACCTATTCATCTCATATTTGTATAGATTTACTTTTCCCTCTATTATGTTTAAGACTCAAATGTCTTTATTTTATTCCTTATTTTATCATTTTTAGTTATTGTGTTAAGTTTCAATAAGACTCGATGCCCACTAGATTAGCTCTCTTATCTCATAATTTTTTTTTTCTTATTTTAGTCCCTTGTCTTTCTATTCTTAACCCTATTCACCCTATCATCATTTATAACTTTAAATCTGGTGGTGTCGATTCAGTCTTCCGAAAACCCCTACCCTTGTTCTCTTTCTTCACACCCAAATCCGAGTTCGGGATAAAAAAAAATTATTAATTTTATAAAATCCTTGAACAATAAAAACATAACCCACTTTATCATGTTTCATTGGATCACACGTTAACTCGCCCTATTTGGGTCCATATAGTTAATTCACCAATTCAAGATGTTCGGGGCATTTAGGGTCATGAATAGCTTAGAGTCACAAATAATACGAAGAGTCCTGAATATAAATTCAACTCTCAACTTATGAAACATCGTCAATCTCAATCTCGGGAATTTGGGAGTTGAGGGAATTTGGTGATTACAATTTAAATAGGGGTTGAATGCTTGAATTCCCATAATACTTAATTGTAGGTTAATCCACCTATCTAGGGGATAAAGAGTTTGGTTGTAGTAAAATCTTTTAATCTTGTATTTCCTAAGTCTCGGAATTTTGTTGAACTATGCCCCTTTCTATCTATATGTTGAGGATAAATAATCCTCTGCAATATTGATTCCCTAGATACCTAAAATGGGTCTCTCCCTACAATCTCAATTCGATCCACAACTGACTTTAAATTGAGGAAAATCAACATTGCTTCGGGCTTAATAAATATTATTCATGCATTAGATAATTTAATTAACATAAGACAACACTGGAGAGAAATAATTGTATGCAAAAAATAAGAGATAAATAGAAATATTCAATAAATCCATCTCTTGTTACACACATACTGAAACTCAAAACCTAAAATATCAAATCCTATGAACTCTAAAATATCTTAACCTTTTTCTTGAACTATAGGTTATACTTTAATACAAAAGAAACAATTTGTTACAATCCAATAGTTATGGACTTAATTTCTAAATCTAGGAAAACATTTAATCTTTAAAACATATTACAAATATTTCTCGAATATCAACTTCAACATTTCCCATTCTATAGCAAATGAATAATGTTTTAACAAACCACTAATTTCTAAATATTACAAATAATTAAACTATATTCTAGAAACCCTCTTCCTATAGTAAATGACATTTATGCTATTGCAATTAGAATGAATTTATTGGTGATGATGTTCCTACATTAGACTCGCAAGGAAGAAAATTCTTCATAATACATTCCACAGTGGTACCATACTTTAAAATTTCTACTTTTTTCATCGAGGTAGAATCATCAACAAGTTGATTCTTCCACTTTATCAAGTACTAGAAATACTCTTTTCCTCTAGTTTTCTTCATCAATATCTACTCTAACACTGCTTCAATCTCCTTTGGTGTTGGCATTATGACAAAGGTTTGGCACTATGGCATACGTGTTGTCCTTGATGGCAACTCACTCAAATGGCAAATCACAGCTCAGGCACTCAAAATGAAAGAAAATAAGGTATACGCAGGTTCATTTTAACCAGATTGTGTATATACGCGGTATTGATGATAAGAAGTCGTGTATGCGTATACACGCACTTTCATGCACATAAAAGCGCATACATGTGGGAAAGATTAATTTTGGATCCATGGTAATTGGACCTATGGTTTTGGACCATGGTATTGCATCCGAAATATTGAACCCAGGTATTGGGTCCCTGGTATTGGTTATCTATGGTTTTGGGCCATGGTTTGAGCAAGGCCAAGAGTATAAAAAGGAAGAGATCATTTGGCAAGTGTATTGACTCAAGTGTTGAATATCTAGTGATTGATGGTGCATAGCTGGATTTGAATCAAGGAGGAACCTGAGCGTCACAAGATGGATAAGTTCTATTGAAGGGTCAAATCTCAAGACTTTAATAGTAGTATCTTTGTATGATTCTGATCTATTATATTTGATGCATGAATTGACCTATGAATCTGATAATCTGGGTTTAATATACTTGAAAAGGAAAATTGTCTTTCATAGATCTGTACGCAGGTTCAGCGCAGAGAAGGCACGTATACACGCGGTTTCAGTAATTCAAATAAATGTATACGCAGGTTTGCCTTCACACAAAAGCGTGTGCACGTAGGTTCCTCATTTTGAAGTAGCGTACAGTTTGTTTTAGCTACCTTGGTTATTGTTGCAGTATTCTAGGTTCAAGGTTGGTGTCTGGTCACTATTATTATCTGGTTACAGTATTCTGGGAAGTGATTGTTTGATTCAGTATTAGGTTGTACAAAGAAGATTGGTTGATGCAGATAAACTTGATGTTTGATTAATGTTATTCATGGATCCAGTTTGAAAAATTTATGAAACGTGGTCCCTAGAAGAAAAGAGAAGGTTGTAGCCTTCTGTAGGTCAGCACCTACGTACTAGTATTTCAGCTAGTACAAGAGCTAAGGGGGTTATAGCTCCCTTCCAGAAGAAGCTGGAGAACGAGCAAGGATTGTAGCCCTCTGCAGGTTGCAGCCTGCGTACTGGTAAAGGACTACACCAGTACAGAATCATTGTAAAAAGAAGTTTCTAATTGAAAAAGATAGAGATGAATTGTAGCAGGTGGTTTTCACCCACATTGGGTTTCCACCTTATATCTTGTGTTCTTGTGTGTGACTGTCTGCACTATTTTTCCTGTTGTTGGTTATTGTTTATATGGTTTTGACACACAGATTTAAAATCAACATCTGAAGAATAATTAAATTACAATTTTGTAAGTTATACATTGTTTTCTTTAACTGAAGTTGCGTATATACGTTGGTTTCTCTAGCTAAAGTAGCATATACAAATCTGTGAAAGAATTGAAAAGAATTGTCTTGATAATACTGATTCACCCCCCATCTCAGTATTATTTCCAACAATTGGTTTCAGAGCAGGTCCTTCAGAAGAAGCTTGACTTCTTGAAGGAAGACCTATCATCATGAGCAACTACGAGAGAGAGGCATCCATCAGACCACCATTTTTTGATGGGAGCAAATTCATCTATTGGAAGGTAATAATCACAGCCTATCTTCAATCTCTTGGTATAGAAGTTTGGGATATTGTGGAAACAAGATATACATTTCCATCAGTAACTCCTACCGATACGGCTGGGAAGAAGCAGTATGAAACAAATGCAAAGGCTCTTAATACTCTATTAGGGAGTCTATCTCAATTAGAATTTGTCAAGTTTATGCAGCTCAAAACCGCAAAAGAAATATGGGACAAGATCGTTCTAATCTATGAAGGAGATAATCAGGTAAAACGGGCAAAACTACAAACTCTTAGAAATCAATATGAAAGTCTCAGAATGCACAATGATGAAAGTGTGGCTAACTATTTCCTACGTATATATGAGCTTGTAAATTGTATGAAAAACTCGGGTGAAGAAATAAAAGAAGTTGTTTTGGTTGAAAAGGTTCTAAGATCTTTGTCTTCTAAGTTTGATTCAAAAGTCTCTGCCATAGAAGAAAAGCAGAATCTACAAAACCTTACCATGTCTCACCTACACGGAATTCTAACTGCTTACAAAATGAGGAAAAGGGGACCATCAGATAGAAGAGAAACCGCATTCAAAGCCTCAGGAAAAGGAGATTACAATCAGTGAAGATATATGTCTGAAGAAGAGGAAGAATCAAACTTTGTCAAAAATCTTCAACGAGGAACTGGAATATTCAAAGGTAAGTTGCCTTTCAAATGCTTTGCTTGTGGAAGAGTCAGTCACTATGCTGCAAAATGTCCTCATAAAGATAAACTAGACAAAGGTAAGGAACCTGTTAGATGGAACAGAAAATAGAATGTAAATCAGAAGAGCTATTACACACATGAAGATAGTGATGGATTGTCAAATAGTGATGAAGATGAACAAGGTAATGATGATAGACTTTTGATGGCTTTTGAAGATGATGATTTCTTGGATGCTATAAATGAAGAAGGTCTTTATGAATAAATTTCTAAACTTAAAGTTTGTTTAAAGGAAAAGAATATGATTATAGATACCCTAACATTCCAACTTGCTTAAAAGGATAAACACAATGAAGAGTTAGAATGTGAAATTGTGGGACTTAGGAAAGAAATTGAGAAAACAAAAGCCATTAGTCTCAGATTTTCTAAGGGATCTGAAACTTTAGATGAGATTATCAAAATGCAGCGTTCTCCTCTAATCAAGACAGATCTTGGATATTCCGAAGAACCATCTCAAGCTCAGAAGCAAGCTCAAAAGCCATCCACCTCCAAAAGTTATCTTGATGCAGCAACGAGAAGTGAACAAGTTGACAATCGATAGCAAAAGCATAATGCAGATCACCAGGTAAATCAGGGACCATTTTCCTCAAGAATGATCAAATATTATCAAGTAAATCAAGGGAAATCTACTTCAAGGATGAACAGAAGCTTCAATCGACCATAGGTAAATCATTCTCAATTTGGCTCAAGAATGGATGGAAACTACAATCATATGGCTGGTAGATTTGATAATCGCGGGAATTTCTTCAATGGCCAATGTTTCTCTTGTCATAACTTTGGTCAAAAAGACGCTCAATGTGTTGCCTACAAGACCATCATGACTAGGGAAGCTCAAAAACAAGGGAGTATGACAATAATCATGAAAAGAACCTACAATAACTTCTCTGCTCTTGAAAATTAAATAGAATGTTCTATCTGTAACAACTTCAGTCATGAAGATTTTGAATGCAGGAGCAAGTTTCGGCAAACAACTCAGAAGGAGCAAGCTTCATTGAGTTCCAAAACATGGAAAAAGAAAGAACCACAACCAGAAAGATGTGGGATAGCCTTATATGCGGAAGGACAGAAAAATCAATTGTACATTGATAGTGGATGCTCGAAACATATGACAGGTGATAAAGAAAAACTTCAGTCATATACTGCCTTAGAAAAGGAGAAAAATGTCTCATTTGGAAATGACACCCCTGCATTCATAAAAGGTAAAGGTTTTGTTCATTTGAAAGAAAAAGTTAAAGCTGGAAATGTCATGTATGTTGATGGCTTAAAGCATAATCTACTAAGTGTTAGTCATATGTGTGATCAAGGAAATGAGGTAATATTTCAATCAAATGGATGTATTGTTCATGAGCTTGATACAGGAATAACAGTGATCAAAGGCATAATAACTCCAAATAATTTATACGTACTCAAAGGATGACAACAAAAATGCTATTTAAGCAAGAATGATGAACACTGGCTATGGCACAGAAGACTGGGGCATCTTAGCTTCTCTCAGATAAGGAAAGCATGCAAATATCAGGCGGTTCGTGATCTTCCTGACATCAGAATTCCAGATAATACAATATGAAAATCATGTCAGTTTGATAACAAACCAGAACTAATTTCCTTGAGAAGGAAGGATCAACTAGCAGGCCACTTGAACTTGTCCACACCGATATATGTGGTCCAACTAGGAAGAGATCACCTCGAGGAGAAGAGTACTTCATATTGTTCATTGACGACTTTTCAAGGATGTGTTGGATAGGACTCATGAAGTATAAAGATGAAGCTTTCGAAAAGTTCAAGTCATTCAAAGCTTTGGTTGAAAACAAATTAGATTGTAGAATCAAATGCCTCAGATCGGATCGAGGAGGGGAATTTACCTCAGATGAATTTTTCGATTTTTGTGAAGAACATGGAATAAGAAGGGAATTCCCTACTACAAGGACTCCTCAGCAAAATGGAGTAGTGGAAAGGATGAACAGAATGGTTCAACAAATGGCTTGTGCTATGCTTGATGAGTCTGGAACTCCCGCAACCTTCTGGGGTGAAGCCACATTTGCCACTATTACCATTCTCAGCAAGACAAATGTCCGAGTAAACAACACTCAGACTCCTCATGAACTTTGGTATGGTAAGACTCCCACGGTAAAATACTTCGAAAATTTTGGAAGCAAATGCTACATTAAAAGGACTGATGAAAATCTTGGCAAGTTTGAACCTAGAGCAGATGAAGGCATTCTACTTGGCTACTCTCCCCACAGCAAAGCATATAAGTGTTACAATAAAAGACTTGGAAAAATTGTTGAAAGTATTGATGTAGTGGTCGATGAAGAAGGAAACCCTCCTAGGAAAGTAAAATCTGAAGATTTCGAAGATGATGAGGACTATTCTTCAACATCAAATCAGATTCAAGATGAAGAAAAAACCCATGAGGCACCAGAAGAACAGATAAGGATAGAAGAAAAGACTCCATCCAGGTACGTCCAGAAGAACCATCCAGAGACTCAAATTTTAGGACAGAAAGAGGCAAGTGTACAAACAAGAAGAAGTATTTCTGAAGCTTCAAGCTATCTAGCATTGCTCTCCACCACTGAACCACAAAATGTAAGAGAAGCTTGTAAAGATGAATGTTGGGCCAAGGCCATGGATGAAGAACTTGAGCATATTGAAAAGAATAACACTTGGGAGTTGGTTCCTAGACCAAAAGATAAGAATGTAATAGGGACAAAATGGATATTCAAAAATAAGCTAAATGAAAATGGAGAAGTCATTCGGAACAAGGCCAGACTCGTTTGTAAAGGGTATGCACAACAAGAAGGTATAGACTTTGAAGAAACTTTTGCATCAGTTGCTAGATTAGAGGCTATAAGAATGTTCCTTGCTCTTTCTACCTTTCAAAAATTCAAAGTATTTCAAATGGATGTGAAATCTACCTTTTTAAATGGGGACTTAGAAGAAGTGTATATTGAGAAACAAGATGGGTTTATTCTTGGAAATGATCCAAAACTTTTATGAAAACTTAAGAAGGCACTCTATGGTCTTAAACAGGTTCCAAGGGTTTGGTACTATCGTCTGAACAAATACCTCCATCAACAAGGTTTCTCAAAAGGATCAGCAGATACCAATCTATATATAAAAATTGAAAATGATAAATTGCTAATACTTGTTGTGTATGTTGATGATATCATCTTTGGCAGCAATGAAGAAGCCATGAGTCAAAAATTTGCGTTGGTGATGCAGAAAGAATTTGAAATTTCCTTGCTTGGTGAGCTGACATATTTCCTTAGTTTACATATCCAACAAAATAAAGATGGTATTTTTTATCTCAAACCAAGTACCTAAAGCAGATCTTGAAGAAATTTGGCATGGAAGACTCGAAACCAGTATGTACCCCTATGGTAACAGGATGCAGCCTTAGCGCTAATAATGAATCAGCAATAGTACATCAACCAACCTATAGATCCATGATTGGTAGTCTGCTCTATCTGACAGATACTCGGCCAGACATCATGCATGCAGTGGGAATAGTTGGAAGATTTCAGGCAAATCCAAAGGAAGCACACCTTCAGGCTGTTAAGAGGATCTTCAAATATCTTCAAGGAACACAAAACTATGGCTTATGGTATCCTAGAGACGCAGATCTCACACTTCATTCATATACAGATGCAGATTGGGCAGGAAGTGTGGATGACAGAAAAATCACTAGTGGTGGTGAATTATTTATGGGGTGAAGATTGGTATCTTGGTTCAACAAGAAACAAAGTTCAATTGCTTTATCTACAGCTGAAGCAGAATATGTCGCTACTGCATCTTGTTGCACACAACTTCTTTGGATGATGCAAACTTTGCAAGATTTTCAAATCACTTGTACTTCACCTATATCCATCTTTTGTGATAATACAAGTGCAATCAGTATTTCAAAGAATCCTGTCATGCATTCAAAGACTAAGCACATACCTATTAAGTATCATTTTCTCCGGGAACAAGTGCTTGAACAAAAGGTCAAATTGGAGTATGTTCCCTCTAAGGAACAAGTTGCTGATATACTTACCAAACCACTGCCCAGGGAGACATTTGAGTACCTCAGATAGAAGCTAGGGGTAGTTTATGCATCATCTTGCTGTTGAATCTTGTCTGTTTCAGAGAAAAGTGGCTGTATGCGAGTTTCGTGAGAAAAATACGCGTACATACGCCGGTTTATGTGGGTACAGTCGCATATATGTTGGTTTGAAGATAAACAGTGGGCAAGGCTCAGGATGGAAGGAGTCTAATATGGGTCTGACAGAGACCATCTGGCACAGGTTCAGGGGGAGCATATATTCTTCTAATAATGCATTGTTGGCATTATCTTAGAAGATCTTGGTTCACATTCATAGTTGTTTTGATTTCAGGAGGAACAGGTGCAGAGGGAGAGCATTGGTTGCTAGTCTGAATGATGATTGACAGATGCTGTTGATGATAGTTGTTATCATAATCTTTCTGTAGATATTTTGTCTCTATGTCATCTATGTCTTTTCTTATCAAGGTCATGTAACGACCTGCCTTGGTTTCCCCACTATGCCTGGGATGGTTGAAGTAATGTTCTTGTTTTTTATCATGTGTAAATTCTTGGTGTATCCCCACTTGGTTGGGTGGATGAGTCAATTCCCACGTGGTTGGGAAAAGGATGAATGTATGAGTCTTTCATGGTAGGAAGGTCATTCCTAAATGTATAAAGTCATGTAGAACATCTTCTTGCAGACCTTGCCTACAGTTAGAGGGAGCTTGGACAACACAGCAGAGCAGAGAATTCAGCATATACTCAGGGGGAGCATAACCCTTTTCCCTTGATGTCAAAGGGGGAGGATGATTTTGAGTGACTTGAGGTTGACATCAAGTCCAAAGGGGGAGATTGTTGGCATTGTGACACAGGTTTGGCACTATGGCATAGGTGTTGTCCTTGATTGCAACTCACTCAAATAGCAGATCACAGCTCAAGCACTTAGAATGAAAGAAAATAAGGTATACGCAAGTTCATTTTAACGAGATCGCATATATACGCGGTATTGATGATAAGAAGTCGCGTATGCGTATACACGCACTTTCATGCATAGAGAAGCGCGTACATGTGGGAAAGATTAATTTTGGATCCATGGTAATTGGACCTATGGTTTTGGACCGTGGTATTGCATCCGAAATATTGAACCCAGGTATTGGGTCCCTGGTATTGGTTATCCATGGTTTTGGGCCATGGTTTGAGCTAGGCCAAGACTATAAAAAGGAAGAGATCATTTGGCAAGGGTATTGACTCAAGTGTTGAATATCTAATAAGGAGTGAGATCTTGAATACTGGTGATTGATGGTGCATAGCTGGATTTGAATCAAGGAGGAACCTGAGTGTCACAAGATGGATAAGTTGTATTGAAGGGTCAAATCTCAAGACTTGAAAAGTAGTATCTTTGTATGATCCGGGTCTATTATATTTGATGCATGAATTGATCTATGAATCTGATAATCTGGGTTTAATATACTTGAAAAGGAAAACTGTCTTTCATAGATCTATACGCAGGTTCAACACAGAGAAGGTGCTTATACACGCAGTTTCAGTAATTCAAAGAAGCGTGTACGGAGGTATGCCTTTATACAGAAGCGTGTGTATGCAAGTTCCTCATTTTGAAGTAGCGTACAATTTGTTTTAGCTACCTTGGTGATTGTTGCAGTATTTTGGGTTCAAGGTTGGTGTCTGGTCATTGTTATTATCTAGTTACAACATTCTGCGAAGTTATTGTTTGATTAAGTATTGGGTTGTACAAAGAAGATTGGTTGATGCAGATAAACTTGATGTTTGATTAATGTTATTCATGGATCTAGTCTGAAATTTTATGAAACGTGGTCCCTGGAAGAAAAAAGAAGGTTGTAGCCTTCTGTAGGTCAGCACATACGTACTAGTATTTTAGCTAGTACAAGAGCTAACAGGGTTGTAGCTCCATTCCAAAAGAAGCTGGAGAGAGAGAGGATTGTAGCCCTCTGCAGGTTGCAGCCTGCGTACTGGTAAAGGACTGCACCAGTACATAACCATTGTAAAAATAAGTTTCTAATTGAAAAATACAGAGACGAATTGCAGCAGGTGGTTTTCACCCACATTGGGTTTCCACCTTATATCTTGTGTTCTTGTGTGTGACTGTCTGCACTATTTTTCCTGTTCCTGGTTATTGTTTATATGGTTCTGACACACAGATTTAAAATCAACATCTGAAGAATGATTAAATTACAATTTTGTAAGTTATATGTTGTTTTCTTTAACTGAAGTTGCGTATATACGATGGTTTCTCTATCTAAAGTAGCGCATACAAATATGGGAAAGAATTGAAAAGAATTGTCTTGATAATATTGATTCACCCCCCCCTCTCAGTGCTATTTCCAACAAATAATAATAGTTATTTTCATAGTGATTAAACTTGATCAAGAAATATGTTATAATTTTAATTTTAATACAATCTAAGACTAAGGCTTCAGCGGTCCCATGTGAGGTTGGATGGGATGTAAACTTATTTTCAGTGTCGGAATCTTGTTCATTTATCTTCGTATCTACACTTATATCCAATGTATGAAATTAGTTTTTCAAGTCCATATAGAATTAAAATAATGTATCAAGCTCTTATCCTTACAATACCTGCCCACGTAGTATGCATACCCGTACGCGTCTATAAACTATAAAACTCACTCCATATCCTAGCACACAGTTGATTAACTGGACAGGTGTCAGATATAAGCCTAATCTCGTGTTTACCTCTAAGCTTTAAAGTCCAATCAATTTATGATTTTATCAATTTCTGATTTTTAGCACATTTCAGTTAGCGCATTTCAGTTGTCTCACGACTCTTGGCATTGGGACCACATTCCTACTGGGGAGCTTATAATGGAGGATTTGCAGTGAATTTTCCATCTTTGTGAATGTGTTGGATGAGCTGCCTGAACCGCACGGGCAGGGTGCAAGGAGGAGACATGTAGGTCACCCCCGTCAAATTTTTGGCCCTGTTTCTCGTGGTTTCCATCATCAGATGGGTGCTTTTCACGTTTTCTGCCAGACTATTGGCTTGGGTTCTTAGATGATTTCCTACTGAATGATTAGCTTTTCTGCAGTGATTATATTGATCCATTTTGGATCATGTTCTAAGTCAGGGGTTTCTGATGACATCGGTGTCATGTGATTGTTGTTACATCTTAATTCTTTATGCCATGCTATTTAGAATTAGATCACCCCCGTCAAATTTCTGGCCCTATTTCTCGTGGTTTCCATCATCAGATGGGTGCTTTTCACGTTTGCTGCCAGACTATTGGCTTGGGTTCTTCGCTAATTTCCTACTGAATGATTAGCTTTTCTGTAGTGATTATATTGATCCATTTTGGATCATGTTCTAAGTCAGGGGTTTCTGATGACATCGGTGTCATGTGATTGCTGTTACATCTTAATTCTTGATGCCATGCTATTTAGAATTAGATCTGCCTTTATACATATACTACAGTAGTTGTGATTATTCTAGAATCTAAATATTGAATGAAGAAATGGTTGGTAGTTCAAGACGGTATGCATTTTTGTAACAAATAGTTCTGTTTTTAAAATTTAATGTTTCCTGTCAAGCGTTGTATGAGTTTAGATGTGTGACAAGTAGCAGATTAATAGGATGAAGCGTGATCTACCTTGTTGCATGAATGTAGTTGAAGGATATTCAAATCAAGGGTTTAGTCTCCATTAATGGTTTATGATAGGTCTATTGAATGTTATTAGTTTAGATTCTATTAATCATTTTCATTATAGTGATTCATTCTTAACACAAACACCCTTTCTAACGGATAGATTGATACGATGACAAGCATATATTTTAGACATTCATTTAAAATGAAAAGATTGTCATTTGAAGTGGACTCTGTGTGCAGTTATATGGCTCTGTTTCACATCTGATTGCCAAAGAGATACAAAATTGAAGTTAAAACAGAAAGAGGCTGAAGGAGTTGCTAAGAAAAGGAAAGGAAAACGAGGGCCAAGTAGTTTTTTTAGTTCTGGAGCTCCTAGATGCTTATGTGCTTTAGGCTCCATTTTTTTTTGGTTAGGAGTTGCAGAATGAAATCTATGCATCGCTGGGCAAAACTGTTTTTGCACAAAGCTTAGAGATACAGCGTCCAGTGAGATTGAGAAGGCCTATGGTAAAACAATGACAGGGAGGTCGCTGAGTAACTACTAAAAGCTATGAAAGTTCATCTAGCTGAAGTCATAAACAGACAGTGAGTGTTGTAAAATTTATTATATGTGTCTTCCTGGATCACTGATCTAAATGGCTTTAGCACAACCTTATTTCACTAAATTTAAATCCTTAACCGACTTAACAGGTCTGAGAGTTTGAACCACCTCTGATACCAGATGTAAGGGCTTTTCAAGCTTTTAATGTAAGGTCTGTACAAGATTTTTACATACATTCAAAAGAATAGCAAAGGCTTCTAAACTTAAACATCATGAGCCTGTGATAAAATTTCCTGAATTTTATAAATTTAACTAACAGAAATGAAGAGAGTACTTACCTGTAATCCTGCGGTTGATGATGCCAATGCCTCAAACTACTCCTGCTTCAGTTACCAAAAGACCGAAACCACCCAGCCAAACTGAGCAGAACCTCGCTTACTCAGTCTAGTAAGCTTCTCAGCTAAAACAAACTGTTCCCCGTTGCCCAGAAACCTCAGAAAAAGAAAAGCTCAATTGTATCTCAATCGTTCCCCATAAACTCTGTGTATTTTCCTCCTCCTTCTCCCCCCTACCTCCAACCGTCCCTTCTTATAAGTTTCCATTTACTGACTTTCTCCATCTTCGTGTCCAAATTATGATACGTGTAGATTTTTTTATAAATCAAATCTGATTTTATTTTATTTGAATATCTTAATTTTAAATAAAGTTTATTTATTTATTTTAATGATTTAATTTTAATTTATTTAATTTATAATTTATTTAATTATTTTTATTTTTAATTTATAATTTTATTAATTCTATTTAATTTCATAATTTTTAATTTACTATAAGTGGGTTATTGCAGATTGTATCATAAGATCGCTTATGTGTGTTCGTAGCAGTAGTCATAAAACAGAGTCATGTTAAATCTTTAGCTAGGCAACAATACTTCAAATTTTTGTAGTAACCAAATGGATTTACAGCGTGAGGATTGAAGAATACTTTCATTTGGTAGAATGTGGTCTTGGTTTATCAAGTTCTTTTGCTAAGCAGCAAGAAGTTTTGAGTTTAATAGGAATAGTGTGAGTGTTGTAGTTAGTCTAGTTTGATCAAATGCTTGTAGGATCTCAATTGTTTTGATACATAGTCTCTGCATTTCCATGTTTGAGTGTCTTTTAAATTAGGACTCCAAAGCTTAGATAGATTAGATAGTTTCCATTTAGTTGAAATAGTTGAAAAGTGTTGGTAAGTGTGAACATTTAAATTTCATAAGTAGGAATGGTTTTGTAGTCTTAGCATAGTTAAAGCAATAATTTAGCTTCAAATAGGTTTTGAGTACAATATTTTCTTTGGTTTGAGTAGAGTCAATTCAATTTGATAGCATAAGGTAATTTAGAATTAGTTCACTTTCCAGAACAATAACATAGATTTGGTTTTATAAGCAGTTTGACATCAATTCAATTTCCTTTATAAATTTAGGGAATTTCATTAAGATTTCATTTTTTTCTTTAAAACCATTATTATTAAGGAAATTTATATACTTTGACCATTACGCTGAGTCAAAAACATAGTAAAACTTGTGTTTATGAGTCCCAGATTGACAATTAAATACTAGGAGGATTAATTCATCAATTAAAACTCCCAACAGTGAGTCTCTTCTATTTATCCTTGGTTGCCTCTTCCTCATGTGGGCCCCATCATCGAACTGTTTTCCTCCCCAAGTGGCTCGGATTGCCTAAGTGGAGCATATTTCCCTCTTGGTGGCCCCCACATTCCACTAAGAGTTCGATTTTCCCTTTTTCCCTTGTGTGAGTGCCTTTCTTAACCAAAAATTAGAAGTGGGGTCCTCCAACCCACTTCTCCTAAGTTGGACCAAAAATGTCAAAAAATGGGAAAAATTATATTCTCACTTAGCAATAGTTGCTAAGTGGGAGTATCACAGTCCTCCCCACCTAAATGTTGCTTGTCCCCAAGCAACTATAAAGATGGGCGTTGAAGTATTTTCTCACCCTTGCAACTGGCATCCTCATCAGGAAAATTCCTCCGCCTAACCAAAACTTATTTGATGATCTCGTTCTACAACCACCTCCCTCTAGTGTCCAAAATAGCCTCTGGCTCCAAAATCAAATGATCCTCATCATCCAAGGGCGGTAACTTTGTAGTTGTTGTTACCTGTTGTCATAGTTCCTTTTTTAGGCAAGAGACATGGAATATATTATGGACCTGACATCTTGGAGGAAGCTCCAACTCATAAGATACCTCTCCAACCCGCTTGGTGACCCAGTATAGTCCATAAAAATGGAGCCTAAGCTTCTCAGCCCCATTTTGCTTGAGTGTGGATTGCCTGTATGGTTGTAGTATGTAGGTTGTCCTGCATAGCCCAAAGGATATCTTGACTCTCATGTATCCAATCCTTGGCCCTAGGGGCCTTGCTATCTCCAAAAATCATCTTAGCGAAAGTTAATCCATCATAACCATACAAGGCTCGGAACAGAGACATACATATGGACATGTGGTACATTGTGTTGTAGCAATACTCGCCCAAATGAAACCACCGTATCCATGCAAGTCGTTGGCATGTCACATAGTTTCATAAATAACCCTCTAGCCATTTGTTCACAATCTCGGTCTGCCCATCAATCTAAGGGTGGTACCTAGTACTGGGAGCAATCTCAATACCCACTAGCTGGAATAACTCCTACCAAAATCCTCCCATAAATATGTTGTCCCTATCGCTAACAATAGTCTTGGGAAGACCATGAAGTCAAAAGACCCCCTGAAGAAAAGTTCAGCTACTTGTGAAGTTGAGGAACGAGCTGAAATGGCAAAGAAGTGGGAAAAATTGGTCAATCTGTCAACCGCCACATAGATGCAGTCCTTTCTCTGCACTGCAGGCAACCCCGTGATGAAATCCATCAAAATACTCTCCCATTTCCCCTTAGGGATAAGAAGAGGATGCAATATCCCAGCAGGGTGTGTCTTCTTACCCCTGTTCCTCTGGCATGTTTCACTCTCGGATGTGCCTCAAAACATTGCCCTTGAGGCTCTACCTTGAAAAACACTCCCTGATAGCCCTATATGTCTTGGTGAACCCCTGGTGTCCCGCCAATGGTGAATCATGGGCGACTTGCATAATATTCTCCCTCAATTGGGAGTTGGGCACCAAATAAATGTGGTCCTTACAATATATTACCTTATTCATCACCCTGTATCGGTCATCCGTAGCTATACCATTAAGAAACTCAAATATATGGCGGTCCTTGGAATACTCCACTAGCAACTGTTCCCTCCAATCTAGTGCAAGACTCATAAGTGAAATATTGGCCAACCTCCTTGATAGTGGATCTGGCACCATGTTTTGCCACTCCTTAACATACTCAATGTCAAAATCGTATGCTTGGATCTTGCTCACCCATTTTTATGCCTCTCCTGCAACTGTTTCTGCTCTAGAAAAAATCTGAGGCTATTGTGATTTGTCTTCACCTAGGACCTGTTTCCTACCACATACTGTCTAAACTTGGCCAATGCATGCATGTTGGCCAACATCTCTTTGTCATAAATGGAGTACAACCACTCATGGGGAAGTAACTTACGACACTCAAAAGAAATCAAGTGTCCCCCTTGCATCAAGACCACCCCTATGCCCTCCCCTAATGCATCGCATTCAAACATGAAGGGCTGTGTGAAATCTGGAAGTGCCAACACTAGACAACTGCTCATCACCTGTTTGAGGTGCTCAAAGGCTTCCTCCACCCTGTTTGTCCACTCGAATGCACCTTTCTTGTTCAAGTCAGTGAGGGGTGCTTCCAATTGTGAAAACCTCTTCACAAACTTCCTGTAGTAGGTGCAAATGCCCAAAAATCCCCGTAACTTTTTCACACTCCTAGGTGTTGGCTAGTCCAAAATGGCCTTGATCTTCAGCTGGTGCACCCTCACCCCATCTTCTCTAATGGTGTGCCCCAAGTAGAGCATCTTTGTGAACCTAAACTCACACCTAGATAGCTTTGTGTAGAACTACTTCCCATCCAAGATCTTGAGCGCCTCATCCAGATGCTGCAAGTGCTCCTCCCACGTCCTGTTATAGATCAATATGTCATCAAAGAAAACAAGGACATAGTGGCTCAACTACCCACGAAATACATGGTTCATGCAGGACTGGAATGTGGATGGTGTGTTGGTTAGCCCAAAGGGCATTGCCAAAAACTCAAAATGTCCATAGTGGTAGCGAAAATATGTCTTGGGAATGTCCTACTCACGTACCCTAATTTGATGGTACCCCGAATGCAAGTATATATTAGAGAAATACTTGGCCCCTCTAAGCTCATCCATCAACTCATCAATCCGGGGAAAGGGGTACCGATTCTTCAAGGTGTTCTTGTTTAGGGTACGATAATCAATACACATCCTTAATGTGCCATCCTTCTTCTTCACTAGGACAACTAATGAAGCGAAGGGGTTAGAATTATGCCTAATATGCCCCGAGGCCAACAACTCCTGAATGAAAGGCCCACTCGAAGTTCCCATGTCTCAAATCAGCCTCCATCTGATGCGTTGAGTCTGCTTGTGGTGGGTATGAGTGCATTCCCCTCAAGGCAACCAGCTTCCCATCTGGCCCCATGAATTCCATCTCTAGCTTCTGCCAATTAGTGGCCACTCACCCTAGAGAGTACAGACACTAGACACACATCACCACATTGGTGTTTGTTACTTCCACCATGAAGAAATGATCAGTCAGTGAGTAGTTCCCCATGGTCACTGTCAAAGCAGGAACATATTGGGTACACTGCATGGTCCTATACCCCGGCACAAGAACTGAAACCCCCTCAAACTCCTTTGTAGTAATGTCCCTCCTCTAAACTATCTGAGCATCAATGAAGTTGATTACCCTTGCACTGCGCCTTGGATCCTCAGGGTAAAAAATTTGGGAACCCCATGCAATGAAGCAAGAACTACCCTAGTTGGTGCGAAAGATGCTCCCCCATATGGTGGTGGTGGAGGTGGTCCCCTCATTACATGTGTCTCACCATCACCTCCATAGACCTCCAACCCCACATCATCCTCTTGGTCACTATCAGAGAAGACCTCAATGTAATGGGCCTTGTTAGTCGTGCATATATGACTCGGTGCCCAATGTTCTTGACAAGTGAAGCATAGATTCCTCTCTCTAAGGTATCTCCTAGTCTCCTCATCCAATTGTACATGCCCCTAGTTAGCTCTCGGGGGTGGATCCCTAGTGTCATAGCCCTTGGGAGGGAAAGGAGCTTGTGGTGGGATCAGTGCCCTGGTCTTTAGGATTGTGTCCATCAAATCTTGGGTGAAAGTCACGACCTCCAACAGTGTGACTGGTTTGCATGATCTCACGAACCCACATAAAGGCCCAAGCAACCACTGAAAAAAAGTGTAAACCCTCCTAGCCTCTGAAAAGTCCGGCACCATCACAGATACCCTCAAAAACTCCGATATGTAATGCTCAGGGCTGTCGGTCTATTTGAGTTGTGTGAGCTATCTAAAGTGGGCCTCTGGGTCCTTCCAGTCAAAATGCTCTATCATCCGATGTGTGAAGTCCTCATAAGAAGTTACGCTTGCATGCCAAAGCATAGTTAGCTCATGAAACCACTAGTCATGGGCTTCACGCTCTAAGTGTAAAGTAGCCATCTTGATGGCCTATACCTCTGTCATCCAGTTGAGCTGGAAATATGTGTGCAACTTATCCACCCAAGCCCTAGCTGTGTACTTGGAAGACCCGTCGGATGTGGGGAGGTACATCCTTCCGATAATGTGTTTTAGCTCTGTGCTTTGCATGCTAGAGCACCCTATTCCCTTGCCCCTTTCATTATGCTTGAGCTGGAAGAAGTATTTGATGGAGAGTACATGTCGAAAATCATCCCTCATAGATGGCTGCTCTCGAAAATAATCCCCCATGGGCATCTCATCCTGCCCACCCTTCTCCCTTGGTCTTGAGGGAAAAATACATGAGTAAAGAAATCCTGGTTGGTCCACTAAAATCCATCGAGTGAGTCGTTGGGGAATAATGATCATACTGGTTGGATGCCCCTGAAATTTCCCCAAATAGGAAATCTTGATGCAAGCTCTTATCCCGATTTCGTTGCTTGATTTCATCTAACATCTCCTTCCGCCCTCTGGTTGAATCATTTAGAGCCCTCAAGACGTTCTCAAATGCTATCTCCTCTTTACTCTTTGGATCCCTGCAGTATTCGGTGTAATCTCCAACTCCCTCTCCCTGCTCTAGTACCTTTGTCTCCGGTAGGAAACGTTCTACCTATCCTCCAGGGTCAAAGGAAAATCTGCACGGCTGAGCCAAGGTACGATTTATGATACCATTGTAATATTCCTACTTAGGAAATATATTGATAAACAAAGCAAATAAGAACATGGACACACAGAAACTCAAATATATAAGTGAACATCGAGATTTCCACCAAAAATGATACCTAGCTGAACCATTTTATTATATAAAATAGTAGTACAATGGGGGTTTGGCATGAGTGCACCTGGGCTTGCCAAAAAGGTAATATAGACAAGCCCTAAGTGGAAAATTGAAATTCCCAGATGTTGGAATGTGAGGCTTTAGCTATGCCCTGCACTGCCTTGGTGGGACTTCAATATCTACTGCAAAATATCTGTTGTTTGACCCACTTTGGGTGCTCATAAAATTTTGAGAAATTAACCCGGACTCCTCTCAAATAACCCACCAAAACCCAGAAAGGGGTTGGGTTTGGCCTACTTTCGACCACCAAAATTGACCCCAATTTCAGCGTGCTCCTCAACTGGTTGGGAATTTCGGCCCTCCTGGAAAAATCATTGCTTTAACCCTCCAAACAATGCAAAAATATTGGGGGTTCAATCCTCCAAATATCTCCCAAAATTACCAGCTCAAATCATCTACAAGTGGTCACCTCCTTAGCTCCCACATGCACCCAGAAACTACTCTTGCACAGGCCCACATAGTCACCAAAGATGGTCACGCTGCTACAAAAAGGCTCCTCAGAGTTTGGCTGATCTTTCCTCCAAAATATCCAGCAAATTATGATGCAAGGCTCCCCTAGAATCCATAAAAAAAGGTTTATGCTCTTTGCTAGGCCCTCCAAAGCAAATCGTACTCCTATGCTACGCCTAGGAAGCAGGAAGGAAACCCACGAATTGGTTGAATATAATGTGGAATAAGCTCACAAGGAAATTGACTTCCCTTCTTGGGTTGGCATTCGAAGTCCACCAAAGCAAGGGATGCGAAACTCACTTGAAATCTTGGGTTCATATTTGGCTCAATAACTCAAGTGTACGAGGTGCAAGTAATTGTCAAAATGTCTAAAGCCCTGTTGACCACTACGTGTCAACTTCACATAGTAGTACACCCCCTTTTTTTCACAAAAGGGATAGCGCTTAATCAAAATGTTCATTCCATTCGACAGTCATCGTCGTCTTGATCATATTATGTTGTAAACCCAGTCTGCGTGTGTAAATTATAAATAATCTTAGCAGAGCTGAGTCATGTATGTAAATTGCCTAGGCGGACCTATTTTTTTAGTGATAATTTACGTTCCGGAAGGTTTTTTGTCTCACCAATCCATGATCGGCAGAGTTTTCCTTCAGCCTAACCCCAAAGCCGGAATGAATTTTGTCATTAGAATCTTAGGGGAATCCTAGTGCGTTGATCTGCTAGATTATAGTTGGTCGCAGCACTGGGTGATCTATGAGGGTCTATGTCAAAAGGGTTTTCCCCCTTCGGATGTAAAATTGTAAAAGTCGTGATGTAAAGTGTCTTGGGGGTTAGGAAATGTTTTAATCCCCTCATAGGTCCTAAGTCCTAGGTCCTAGGTGATTTTTCCAAAGGCTATATTCGAGGATCCATTTAAAAAAAAAAAAAAAAAAATTGGGAAAAAAAAAGTCAAAAAATAAAAAATAAAATAATTATAAAAACAATATATATATATATATATATATATATATATATAAAATTAAAAATAAATAAATAAATAAATAATAATAATAATAAAATAATAACAAAATTTTAAAATTTTAAAATAATTAAAAATAATAAATAAAATAAAAATTTAAAAATAATAAAATAATAATAAATCAAAATTTTTGAGTAAATAAATACAGAATTTCAATTTTTAATATATTAAAATGTATTTAAAAATTTGACAGATGAGATTAAAAGATATTTTGATCCTAATCGACAATCGAGATCATTTTGACATGGATCACTCGAATTAGCCGTTGGGAAATTTTCCTTTAAATATGGTGCTAGGGGTCATTTGAGATCAGATTTGATCTGAAAGTCTGGTGCTAAAGAAAGCTCTCTTGTAGTCATTTTTGGTGCAATAAAGAAAGACTTTAGGGTTAAAAATCTCGCTGGTGTTACTCTTCTGGAAATGTTGTAAGATTGTTTTATTTTTCTGCATAATTTTATTTTCAGTCATTGATGATAGCTTAATGAAGATTGATTTAGGCACAGGTATCTTGTCTGATCTTTGGAGTTTGAATGATAGTTTAGATTCTGAAATATAGTGGTAGGTATCTTCATTTGATCTGGGTTTCACTATTGTTTTCTCCCTCTATGTTAATGGTTGATTTTAAGCTGTGCAGGAAATCCTTGTTTTGAGTTTACTGGGTGTTAGGGGAAGTTCTCGGCTGAACCAGCCAACTCCCAGATTGCGTTTTCTAAAAGAGCCTAGCTAGTTTTAATTCCGGGCTTATCATCTGAAATTTTTTATGAATGCATGCAGGGTTTTCTGAAGTATCTCACATTAAAATTAAATTCTGATAATATTACTGTGATTATTGACAAATCTGGCTGCTTAAGAGTCGAAAATCTGTAAATGTTGTAATTATTTAGTTAGGGTTTTCAGTCTTGTTTTTTGCACATATTATTTTGGGTTTTCTTTTCTTTTGCAAGTTACAGGTGCAGGTTTTGAGAAGTATTTCAGAGTTTCATTCAAAAAATCTGAAGCAGTTAGTTCAAAATTTTAAGAGCCCTGGTGAATCTTAAGAGGGTTTTCCAATCCATGTATTTGTTGTCTAGGGTTTCATTATTCGGAGGAAATTTGTTTCAGATGTGCACTGTTTTTCATCCATCAAACTGCAGCATTGGCCATTCAAATCCACGCACAGCTGAACGTTATCCATCTGATTGCAACTTTCTGCCAAAAACCTGCACACGCAGCAAGTCAGCAAAACCATCAAACATACTCATCCTTCCACTGTCCACCATCAAATCCGTATCCAAACGCAATCATATTTCTACCGCAGGGTTTTCTGAAGTATCTCACATTAAAATTAAATTCTGATAATATTACTGTGATTATTGACAAATCTGGGAAGAAGTTCTCGGCTGAACCAGCCAACTCCCAGATTGCGTTTTCTAAAAGAGCCTAGCTAGTTTTAATTCCGGGCTTATCATCTGAAATTTTTTATGAATGCATGCAGGGTTTTCTGAAGTATCTCACATTAAAATTAAAATCCTGATAATATTACTGTGATTATTGACAAATCTGGCTGCTTAAGAGTCGAAAATCTGTAAATGTTGTAATTATTTAGTTAGGGTTTTCAGTCTTGTTTTTTGCACATATTATTTTGGGTTTTCTTTTCTTTTGCAAGTTACAGGTGCAGGTTTTGAGAAATATTTCAGAGTTTCATTTAGAAAATCTGAAGCAGTTAGTTCAAAATTTTAAGAGCCCTGGTGAATCTTAAGAGGGTTTTCCAATCCATGTATTTGTTGTCTAGGGTTTCATTATTCAGAGGAAATTTGTTTAAGATGTGCACTGTTTTTCATCCATCAAACTGCAACATTGGCCATTCAAATCCACGCACAGCTGCACGTTATCCATCTGATTGCAACTTTCAGCTGCCAAAAACCTACACACGCAGCAAGTCAGCAAAACCATCAAACATACTCATCCTTCCCCTGTCCACCATCAAATCCGTATCCAAACGCAATCATATTTCTACCCACGCCCTCCTATTTATCTACCTGTCAAGTTGCCTTCTCCTCACTCATTTCTCACACGCCGTCTGCTTAGCAACTATCCTTGTTCGCAGTCGCACCCCTTTCAGCTCCACATCCATAGTCCATCGATCCACCTTGCGTTCCCTTCCTGACATCCACACAGCATACCCTCATCCCTGCCGTCACAACTCTTCCGCTTCTACGCCAACGTTCAATCGAAACTCCCCTTCGCTGCCATACTCCTCAACAGCTCTGTCTTTCCTTCACGCGTCCATTTTCCTCCAACCTGCAAACGAAAAGCACGTTTTTATTTTTATTTTTTATTTTGACACTTTTTTGTATATTATGTGTGTATGATAATAGTATAGGTTTGGCGTAGGTATTTCCATATTGGTATGTCGTTTTAGCTTAGGCTAGTTTGATTTTTTTTTTTTGATGTAAATTCGATTTTCCCTTTCCCTTTGTTTTATTTAGTCTTCATTTAATTTACTAAGTTAGCTTTGGTATTTTGTTAGGTGTTAGATTTCATTTAGACTTTAATTTTATTTCATTTCAAACTTAAAAAATCATAAAATATAAAAAATAATAAAGGCACTAACAATTTCTTGTAATTTAGATTTGATTTTAATTTTATTGCTTATAGTCTAAATGTAGTTTAGCTTAGTTCAAGTTTGATTCAAAAAAAAAAAATAAAAAAAAAAATAAATAAAAAAATAAATAAATAAAAATAAAAATAAAAATAAAATAAAATAAAATAAATAAATAAATATTTTTTTTATAAAAATATAAAATTTTCTTTTTACTTTTTAGTCTTTAGTTTAGTTAAATTTTATTTTATTAAAAATTCATAAAAAATTATAAAATTATAAAAAGAAAAAAAAAAAGGTTTCTTTTATTTAGTTTAGATTTTAATATTATTTAGATTTTTTAATGTTAAATTTTGTTTTATTTGCAAATATAAAAATATCTTTGGATTTTTTTTGCCAGTGTGAGTTTTGGCTGAGGGATTTGTCATAATTGCAATCTATCTTTCCTGTTGAGGCTAAAATTTTGATGTGGGATTAATTTTTATCATTTTCATGTGGTTAAATATGCTTGATTGATCATTCAAAGATTAGCTATATGAATATGATCTATGGTTAGAATTTAAAATTACGTGGTTATTTAAAGCACTTAATTTTTCGAATTTGCTAGAGTATTGTTGAGCCATTGAGCATTTATCGATTATCTCGCATTTGGCAAAAGGTTAACTTTTGTTTGAGTTATTTGATTGTTAATGAGCTCATATTTCTGCAAGCATTTGGTAAATAATCATTCATTCATTAACTCTATAAGGCACTGGTCTATTAACTTAGTAAAATCAATTAAGTGCTTGTTCCCCCTCGTGTCTCCTAACCCAACTGGTCCTCAGTTGGTCATCCATTTTCCCATAGGGTCTACCCCCCTTAGTCGCGGGAGATAGGCTTAAATGGAGAGATCGGGGATTAGGGTGACAACCCCCGGTCTGAGCGTTGTCGTGACAATCTGTGCAACGATAAGCCCCAAACTAATGTGAGTCTCTTGTATTTATCCTTAGTTGCCTCTTCCTCATGTGAGTCCCATCATCAAACTCTTCTCCTCCCCAAGTGGCTCGAATTTCCTAAGTGGAGCATATTTCCATCTTTGTGGCCCCCACATTTCACTAACAGTTCAATTTTTCCTTTTTCCCTTGTGTGAGTGCCTTCCTTAACCAAAAATTGGAAGTGGGATCCTCCAACCCACTTCTCCTAAGTTGGACCAAAATTGTCAAAAATTGGGCAAAATTATATTCTCACAGTCTCACTTAGCAATTGTTGCTAAGTGGGAATATCACAGATTATATCATTTTACCACTATTGTAGGTGAATTTATATGGTTGTACCAAACATATAAGATTTGGAAATTACCCAACAGTCGACAAAAATTCACTTATATGCATTCAAATTGACTTTAGATTAATTCTCAAAGCCTTAGGTGAATTATTAGTGAATTTAGGCTTGATTTAGATGCATTTAAGCCATGAATATGTTGTTGTCATACAATTCTTCAGAATTTAAAATCAGAAGAATGATAAGAATGAAGGGTTAGAGAGCAAACCAAGACGCCTAGTGGCCTTGTAGATGACAACACGTGCTGCTAATGAACTTGAAAACATGCAACCACCAAGTTAGCTCTCAAATTGCTGCAAAACCAAATGTTAGAGATGAAATACTAAATAAAATGACTGAACTATGGCAAATAAAGGGATGAATAGGGGTAGAGAAGGCCCAAGAAGGCCACAACCAAGGAGGAGGAGCCCTCTAGGGATGATGTTGGGCAAGAGAAGGCCCTAAAAGAGCCAACAGGTGAGGAATAAGCCCTTTTAGGGTTGTGGCTAGGGGTTCAAAGGGGGCCAAAGGCCAAAGGAGGCTCCCCAAGCCCACAACAAAGGGAGAAAGGGAGGTTGAGGCTCCTAAAGGCCTACGGCTAGGCTAGGCAAAGGGGTTAAGGGCCTTAAGAGGCCATAACAAGCCTTAAAATGGTTGCGACTGAGCCAAGGAGGGGGGACAACGGCCCTAGGAGGCCCCTAGGCCTCACGACTAGGGAAAAGGATGGAGGACAACTAGGCTTTTTAGCCTAAAAAAAAATTCCAGAAGTCTACAATTGCCAAAAATGTCAAAAGTCATTGCCAAAGTGTTGGAAGACTACTCTTCTTCAGCTAGACGTTGAGTTATTGGAAGCTGGGGAAGCTAGATCTTACTCTCAAAGGCCTAGATCAACCTTCCTTGCTTGGATTAATAGCCCTAAAAAATTTGTTGCTTCAAAACCCTTGAGCTAGCACCTACAAAATGAATAAAAGAATTCCAAACCCCAAATATATATAAAATAGTATAAAAACCAAAAAAATACCCAAGTGCTGCAAAATAAAATGGGTTAGGAAAATAATTTACAAATGTACAATATTTACAAAATTAAATCATAAGCTCTCATTAGCGTAAAGATTATTTTTATCCCAAGAACAAATAATAATTTTGAAAAAATATTTTCTGAATAAACAATGGATAAATAATTTCAAATGATTAGAATGGCCAAAACCCTTCTACAAAGTTACTTTCCACAACAAAATCTCAAGGCCCAAACATAGTCGGCTCTTCCCCATAGTTTGTGAACTTGGATCTTGTTACCCATCGTTTTGTGGGTGATATCCCTGGGAGAAAACATTTCTCGAAGATAGTCCTCATCTAGCAGCCAGTAGTCCCTTGCGGCCACCAGCTAGCTCATTATGCCTTTTCTACGCCACCTGAGCCAGCTATGTGGTCCCTTGCTCATCTCCCATGATCGTATGTTTGAAGATGGGCCTCCCGAACTTAAACGCATGCCTTGTCATTTGGTAATTGAGTATTGTAGTTTTCTTATCATGGACACTCCTAGGCATGGAGTAATTGGGGGATTCGAAGGAAAGAATGGGTTAGTTTTGTGCTCTTGTCCCCTAGCCCCCTTTTGGATATTAAACTTGCATCCTAGTCCCGTGGGATTTGTTTTATTGACCATTTGGATTTAGGGATGGTATTTCACGAGAAACCCCAATTTTTGGTTGTATGGTCCTGCTCTCTTATCCACTTATATTACCCTCTTTCCACTCATTACTACCCCATTCATCATTTCTCCAACTTGGGTCCACATAGGGTTAGCTTGCCCCTTCCCCTTGCCCACACCTTAGGTAATGACCTGGAATGAAGCCCAAAGGTTGATATAGCTAAAAATAAAGATAAAAGCATATTCAGCCACATACAAGAAGAAAATGTACCACAAAATGCAAAAGATAGCTCAGACAAACACATTTATCACGTGGCCAAAATCCAATACATGAGCTCTACCCCATCATCATGGCCATCACCCTAGTTCTGGCAAGTTCTATGAACCTCCTTCATCATATAGGAACCCATGATTTTCCAAAAACCCTAAAGGTAGGGTATGAACCTCCTTCATCATAAATGAACCACCCTACCTTTAAAGGGGGTATTCACTGTTATATCTTATACATCATGCTCTTACCCCTTGAGCCCTGAGTAGTTAATAAAAGAAAATAAGAAAAAGGCAACAGGAATATAAACAAGGGTGGAAAAATCAAGGTCGGGGCACCTCATGTACCACGATTGCTCCCTCCTATACATTATAAACCCAAGTGTGGGCTTCCCTCTTATTAGCTACACTTATACCCCAGCATGTGACCTAGGGCTACCCCTTCTCATCCCCTACTTCATTAACCTATCTATCACATGGCACCACCTTTTGAAGGATGTAACTTGAATATATTATCTCCTTTAGAAGTAGAAACCACCTAATAGGATGCTTGGTTAACCCCATTTGGTGTTTAGGAGACATTGGCACATCCCGAAGCCCATTATGGAAGGGTAGACCATTATGAAGTTCCCACCTATGGTCCATGATTGGTAAGCTCATTTAATCAATTTCTTTAATGACTTGTTGTACTGGAAGGCTAGGGGAAGCATTGGATCTTATGCAGGATTGCAGATGGTCTCCATCTTAGGTTTTGTCTCCCTATATGGGGTCCTTATCCTCCAAAGGGATACATTGGCGCATGTAAGGTGTTCATTGAGGGCCATGGGCCTCCACAATAGTAGATAACACTCCATGGATCCCCACAACCTTTCAGGGATTTCTCATGGTTCACTTATTGGATGAGGAAGATGCACCTGATCCATCATGCCCAGCTTGCCCCAAATTTGCACCATACGCTTAGCAGTGTGGAAATTCAAGAATTCCCTAATCACAACTGCAACAAATTGATATTACTTCTCCTACTTGTTAATCCATGCAAGTTATTTACTGTGTTCTACTATAAATATCGAAGTAAATACAACTGCAACCTTCATAACTTTAAATAATATGTGGAAACAAGAATCTGAGCAAGAAATAAATAACACACACAAGTGACACTATTGTTTTTGGCCCAATCTCCCCAGAAAAACCCAATGTGGGAAAACCGGTGTAGCAGCTAAGGGTTTCTATTATTAAGCAATAATTTATGAACACAATCTTTGTATGCCTTACTAGCTATCCAATATAGAGAATCTGACTAACAGAGAGATGAGTGAGATATACCTCACACTATCACTAGCGATCCAATACTGATACTGCCACTGAATGGTTAGCCCCTAGCTTCCTTTGCGCAATCACTGCGCTTCTCTATGTCATAGCTTCTAGAGACTGTGTCACTCCTTTGGTTGATCGATTTGCCTCTGGAACTTCGATTTTCTGCCCTTTCGATCTCACACCTTGGCTTCTGGCTCTAGAACAAGACTCTCCAGCAAATTTCAAATTGCCTCTCAGGCTCTACATTGCCTCAGTGTTGCTCTACACTACCGAGTGTGGCTCTGCACTACCTCTTTTGGATCTCTGTTTACCTCGTCTGCAATGTATCCTCGGATCAGGAAAACCTTTCCAACCGGAAAACTATCTCTGCTACTCACTGCAAGAAATCACCTCGATCACTTCTCCAACAGTTGTTGTGCTGCTCTCCTGGTAAATTTATCTCTTGATCTCTCACTCGATGTGTCTTCCAAATGCCCATCAAGCCTCTTCGTATAATCTTCCTGTTGAGTAACCAATGGCACAAATTAGATTCTAATAGTTGGCTCAGATCATTTTGGCTTGATCCTCGTCTTCTTCTAGAAGTTTCATCCTCAATTTAATTAATACCCTTTAATTATTTTAATTTCCTAAGTTTAGATAGGCATCCATTAAAAATAATTAATTATTTTAGTAAAGCCTTTTCCGTGTGGAATTTCCCAAAACGATTTATGGGTATTCTGGAATACATGTGTCCTAGCCTTCCTGTAAATTTTGAGGCTTAGACCACATCCAATGCTACCAGAAATCAACACTCTCTCTTAGTGAGGAATGTGCTCTAGCCTCTAGTAATGCAACCTCTTGAAGCATCACCCTTCTCTATAACATCTCCCTTTGCGTTGTTGATGTCTGATATCACTTCCCACCAACTACTGTGCAAATGTTTCATCCGTGTTGTTGTTGGCCCTGCCACTGCCAACACTGCAACCCTCTCCTACTGCTGTTGCTATTGCAACAACAACGGAAAAGCATCCAAAATACTAAACCAAAGGTGTTCAGCGTGATGCATCTGCTGCTAGAGTTCTGACTATTGCTAGTCTTTGTGCTGTCACTGAAATCACTGCGTTGCTGTTGACTCTGCTCTATGCCAACTGCATTGCTGCCAACACCAAATCTGCGTTGCTCAAACTATGGCATTCCTAGCCACTGCAACTATCACTCTGACACTCCTCTGCACCAACTGACCTTGGTCCATCTTGCTACTTCTGATATGGACTCCCATAGCAAGGTATTGATCCAAGAGGTGAACTCCTCAAGAATCTTGCCCATCTATAGTTCTTTCGAACTATAGACTAGATCACCCCACCTCTCCCCTGGAGGTATCTGGGCAATCATGGTGAACTCCTCTTCCTCGATCTTTGCGGTTGCAACCTGCAGATCATGTTTCTCGTCTTTGTCCTTCTTCTTGAGAGGACGCTGTGTAGCGTAGTGACCAAATTCGCCACACCAAAAACATTTGATCTTTGAGACATCTTTCTTCTTCTTCCGCTGCTCCTGCTGCCCCCTTTGATGCAAGGGATACATTCTCTTCCTCCTCCTTGGGCTTCGTCCCACTATTGCTACTGCCATCAATTACACTTGACTAAGTCTCGCCTCATCTCATCCTGCTGAAGAGTAGCCCACATTCCTTCCCAATCCAACAATCTCTCTTTGCTCAGGATACTCTCGACAAACACTTGCCATTCTTTTGAGACTGAATTCAGGGCGAACCTTACCATCTCTATAGGCTGAGGTGTTGATCCTACAATTGCCAACTGATCTCGGACTTCCTAAAGCTTTGATAGGAACGGATCAATGTGTTCCCCTTTCTCCATCCTAGTTGATCTCAACTTCTCGTCCAAGTACATCTTCCACTGCTCAAAAGATCCTTGATATAGTGTAGCAAAGGCATCCCACGTCTCTTTGGTCGTCCGTTTGCCAACAATGTGACATACAACATGATTCCTCACTCCATTGAGTATCAATCGGTTGGCCTTCACCATCTCAACCTTGTACTTTTTGGGTGGATCTGCATCACCGGGTACAACTATAATACTATCGACATACATCTTGAGATCATGCTCATCCAGAAGGTAGGAGATCCTAGCCTTCCAGATCACATAGTTGGATGCTACGTCTAACCAATCTTGATCTCTCAGCCTGTTAGATGCCATCTCTAGCAAAAAAATGATGAACTGCCTCTTCTCTCCTCTGTGCTGTTGCTGGGCTAGCCAACGCACTCCCTGTTGGAGTTAGTATATCTACTCCTCTCTACTGTTGCTCAACAAATGAGAAATTGAATTCCCTGGGTAGGAATTCTCTGAGGAAAGAATTCCCTCAAATGGTGCTCTCTTCCCTCTTCTGATGTTTTTTTTTTACTACCCCAGCAATTGTTGCAAAAAACTACGTATCACCAGAAAACTGATTTGCATTGAAGCTTCCGCTACGTTGCTCCCTCTACTGCTGACAAATCTCGATTTGGAAATCTTACCTCTCTATCGACTCACTCAGAGAGAGATCTTCCTTGAGAATATTCCCCTCCTGGCTTGGACTACAAAATCCCTCTAGGGATTCAATCTATTTCCTCGGTAGCACTTAGATCTCCTTTCTTCTCTTCAGTGATGGGCTCTTCCGATCTGCTCTCTTGCTTCATTTGCGCTCTGATACCATGTGATAATCCGAGAATTCCCGAATCACTACTGCAACAAACTAATTTTACTTCTACTTGTTAATTCATGCAAGTTATTTACTGTGTTCTAATGTAAATATTGAAGTAAATACAACTGTAGCCTTCACAATTTTAAATAATATGTAGAAACAAGAATCTGAGAAAGAAATAAATAACACACACAAGTGACGCCATTGTTTTTGGACCAATGTCCTCGAAAAACACTAATGTGGGAAAATCGGTGCAATAGCTAAGGGTTTGTATTATTAAACAGTAATTTCTGAATACAATCTTTGGATGCATTATTGGCTATCCAACTCAAAGAATCTAACTGAAAAAGAGATGAGTGAGATATACCTCACACTATCACTGGCAATCCAAAACTGATCCAACTGCTGAATGGGTAGCCCCTTGCTGCCTCCGCGCAAATTTTGTGCAATCACTGCGCTGCTCTGCATCATAGCTTCTGGAGACTGTGTCACTCCTTTGGGTGATTGATTTTCCTCTGGAACTTCAACTTTTTTCCCTTCTGGTCTCACATCCCAACTTCTGGATCTAGAACTTAACTCTCCTGCAAATTTCGAATCTCCTCTCAGGGTCTGCGCTGCCTTAGCGTGGCTCTAAGTTGCCTAGTGTGGCTTTGCGCTACCTCTTCTGGATCTCTCTGCCTCCTCTTGAATGTATCCCCGGATCAAGAAAAACTTTCCAACCAGAAAACTATCTCTGCCCGTCACTGTAAGAAATCACCTTGATCACTTCTTTGGTAACTGTTGTTCTGCTCTCTTGAGAAATCGATCTCTTGATCTCTCACTCTGTGTATTCCAAATGCTCATCAAGCATCTTCTTATAATCTTCCCGTTGAGTAACAAATGACCCAGATTAGATTCTAATCAATGGCTCATACCATTTTGGCTTGATCCTCATCTTCTTCTAAAAGTTTCACCCTCATTTTAATTAATAACCTTTAATTGTTTTAATTTCCTATGTCTAGATTAGGCATCCATTAAAATAATTAATTATTTTAATAAAACCTAAATTTCCCAAAATGATTTCTGCGTATTCTGGAATACATGCGTGCTGATTTGGGGTAGCATAGAATATGCTCTAGCCCTCAAATTTTGCAGGGTGGCTTGGGCACATGTATTCCAAAGAGCCCAAAAAGCGTTTTGGGAAATTCGACCCAGAAACAATTTTATTAAAATAATTAATATTTTTTAATGAACCCCTAAGTCTAAACTTAGGAAATTAAAAATATTAATGGGTATTAATCTAATTGTGGGTGTGACATCTAGAAGAAGACAAGGGTCAAGATAAAATCATCTTAGTCATTGATTAACTTTTAATTTGGGCCGTTGATTGTTAACAAGAAGATTATTTAAGGAAGCTTGAGGGCCATTTGGAAAACACACCAAGAGATCAAGAGATCGAATTTCTGAAGTGATAAGTTCTCAAGAGGAAATTCTAATATAGTAGATTTCTTGTAGTTGAGGGGCAGGGATAGCATCCACAGAGAGAGATTTTTTCAGCTGAAGAATCATCAGCAGAGAGAGGTAGAGAGTGATCCAACAACTCTCACGTAGAGGTTGATATAGGGCCACATAGAGGTAGCACAGAGGGTGAGAGAGAGTCTGAAATTTTGCAGCAAAGTCAATTTCAAAAGCCGAGAGCTGGGGTGTGAGATAAGGATGCTTGAGAAGTGACTCTGGGCAGAAAATCGATCAACTGGCTGGGTGACACAATGCCTAGAGGGGTTGACACAGGGACCACATGAGGACTACATAAAGGCATCGCCGAGCCTATCAAAGGCACCTCATCCAGTGTCTGGATCAGCTGGGATTTTTCTTAGTGATTGTGTGAGGTAATCTCACAAATATTTCTGCCAATATTTATCTCTTTGTAACATTTATAACCTATGAGGTATTTAGAGATGTACTCAGAATTTGTTACTGCTTAATAATAATAAACCCTCAGAACTACTGCACTGATTTTCCTGCGTTGGGTTTTTCCAGGGCCATTTATCCAAAAATAACAGTGTCATTTGTGTTGTAATTTCTTTCTTGCTCAGGGTCTTGTTTCTGCATAATATTGAACTAAGTGAAGGTTGCAGTGTATATGAAATTGCAAATAATTTGGTTGATTAATTTAACAAATATAAGAAACATTATCAGTTGTTGCAGTAGGGATTTCGGTTTACTGAATTTTCACATGGTATCAGAGTTTCATGTTGAACAAGAAGAGCAGTGCTAGAGAAACCAACACTGAGCAAAAGACGGATATTGAAAAGTTGCAAGACACAGCAGTTCGAAACCCTAGAGGGTTTGCACAATTCTAGCAGGAGGGCTGAAATTTCGAGGCAGTCTCTCTCTGAGTGAGTCGACGGAGAGGACTCCTAGTTTGAATTTTTTGTCGGGGCAGAGGGAGTAGTGATGAAGCCTCAAAGTGAGGAGAAGCTGGCGGAACACATATTTTTTCTGCAACCAGTTTGCCGAGCATAAGATCGTCAGAAAAGAGAAGAGAAGCATGGCTAAGGGAATTTCTTCCTCAGAGAATTCCTACCAAGGAATTCAAATTCTTACTAGCTGAGCAGTAGTGGAGAGGGAAAGATCTATAAGCTCTAGAAGGTAGTGCGTAAGCCATTCTATTGCTGCGCAGAGGAGAGAGGAGGCAAATCGATTTTTTTGTAGAGATGGACACGGATGGGCAGGATCCATGGAAGAGCAGCGAATTAGATCTAGTCGCTGCAGATTTGTAACATGGATCAGTATCCTTATAACTGGAGCCGAACAAAATTAGTAGCAGGAGGATCACATTGTCAACAGATGTAGCTAGTCATTCAAATGACAGTTCCATAACTAGTTGCAGTCAGTTTCCAGAAGACAGTTGTAGAACTAGTTGTAGTAACACAAGTAGTGTGAATTGTTGAGTTGCAGTCAAGTGCATTTCTAGCCAAGAGATTCCCAGTGCAAAGCTTGCAATCTAGTTTCCAGTTTAGGAGGACCTTGTGAGTTTCCAGGAGGGAGTAGAGAGATTTCCCATAGGGAGATTGAGACTCAGAGGGAGTCTAGTTTCAAAGGGAGCAACTCTATGGAAGCTAGTACTTTTGGATCTGGGGAGATCAGGCTCATTATTGCAGTAGTTGCAATAGCAATGCAGAAGCATCAGTAGAGAAGTAGCGGCCGCAGTATGTGTTAAATTGGAAACTATGGCCAAACTCCATGTGGGTCTTCTTATTCATGGCATCTGATGTTTTTCTTGGATTCCTCTCGTCGAGAGGTGTACGATTGATCTAAAGATCATCTGATTCTGACATGTATTTATGGAGATATGAATTTATTTTCATTATGGGACAATTCATCAAGGTCGGCCAGCAACCAAATTTCCCCCACTTATCCTCCACATTTTAGTATAAATAGAAGAGGACTTTAAGTCATTTGTCACACACGCTCTCTTGTGATCTCTCTTCATTCTGCTTTGGGTTTGATGAAGATGAGATCTAGAGAGAGTTCCGTAGGTGATATGCTGCCCTAATAGGAGATGCCCTAGAAGTTTTGATGGAGAAAGCTCTACGCTGTCATGGACATGGTTCTAATGCTGCCCTATCAAACTGTTCTAAGTTGTAGTTTAAAGAGGGTTTTATGTGCCATAATCCGTTGTTCTAAAGAGCCCAAATTGTTGACCCTTATACAAAGTCAAAGTCTCATATACGCTGCAGAAAAAGCTCTTATATGCAGCAAGCAAAAGCAACGCTTGGTAGTGGAACTTCCAGCGTGGAAGAAAAGAACTATCATTGCTTAGAAGCTCTCATGGAGGAAGACTTATTACACAGCCCTTGCTGTTAAGAGAGGCCCATTAGTTGTCTTGTATTGTTGTCACGATGTTACATTGTTGTAGATGAAAACATAGCCTAATTAAGGATTGTCTGGGCACATTGGTAATGAACATGATTTGAAGGGTTGCTACAACTAGCTTCTTTGCTAGGCTGCAAGCTATAGCAAACAACTAAGGCTGTCCCATGAAAGTATTGCAGTGTACAACACAGTAATGATTGACTTGGTGTGATAGGTGGCAACATGATGTGGACAACATGGTGCAGTATGGTGCAACATAGTGATGCATAGTGCAACATGATGAATGGTGCAACATAGTGCACAGTGACAGTGGTGCAGCGTAGTGATGCATAGTTCAGCATGATGAATGGTGCAACATATTGCATATGAATAGTGGTACAACATAATGATGTGATAGGTGACAATAAGGATGGGTGCAGCACAATGCAGCATGGTGCAACACAATGATGATGGGCATGGATGTATCGCAACAGCATGATGTATTGCAGCAGCTTGATGATGATGGGTGCAACATGATGATGATGATGTATTGTAGTATACGTAGTGCAAAATGAAGGATGCAACATAGTAATGATTGGGTGCAACGTCATGATGGATTCACCTTTTAGGATTGGTTGAAGTGGTATGTCTTCACTGGAGTTTAGGTCAGCTACCTCATATGTTATCTTCATAGTGAAGATCTCTGGTCAACATTTTGTCAAGTCAAAATGTTGACTTCTGATGTATATGTACTCTCTCTCTCTCTCTGTTGAACTATTGAAGAACATAAGAAGAATTGATCAAGGGTTCCCCACATTAGGGTTTGTCCCTGACTGGTGCCACATCTTGTGTCATCTTGTCTTTGCTTGTCCTTCTGCAATTTATGTTTATGTTCTATCTGCATTTAACTATCATGCGAAATGTGATTGCTAATCTAGAATTGATATTGAGCTAATATGGAAAATTGAAGTAAATTGCACTAAGCATAGAACATACCTAAAATTAACATGGTATCAGAGGTGAGGTGAAGACAAAGCCCAAGCAAGAGTGAAAGGGAAATCATCGAAGATAGTTGGACAAGGTTAAAAGACTCAATGGGCTCCTCATCCCTCTTCAAATTCACCAAGGGTGAATTCGAAGTAAAGAAGATTATTAGAGTGGCGCAGTGAAAGCATCTGGTGGCCTACCTAAAGGTCACTTCAATGAGAAGTCTAGATCTAAGAATGGAAGGAAATGAAAATGCCTTGCTTGCAATAAGTTTGGCCATTATGCGAAGGAGTGTCTGAATAGAAGGGACACATCACCTGATGATGATAACAATCATTCCAGGGGCATCTTCAATGATTGAAGGAATGACAGGTACAATGGAAAAAAGGAATGCAATTCATCATGAAAATGGCTGACTCTTCAAGAAAGCAAGGAACTCCAGGTATGAAGTATCAAATGTTGTTTCTGATAAGCAAAAGAAATATTATCTTATATTGGCCCTCTCCACTACTTCTCCGGACTCTTTGGGAATCTGGCTTATTGATAGTAGTGCTTCAAGGCACTTCATCGGATAGAAGGAAGCTCTCTCTAATTTGATAAAGAAGGAAACAATCATGGAGATTATACTTAGAGTCAATGCCATCTATCCCGGAAAGGGTGTAGGGAATGTTACCCCTCAATTGAATGTGGGTAACACGATTCATTTACCAGTAGTTCTTTATGTACCTTATCTCAAGAAGAACTTGGTGTCCATTTCGACAATGGAAGTCAAAGGTTTCAAAGTGACATTCATCAATGGAAAGGTATGTGTGTGGATAAGGAATTCTTAAAAGATGCTTTTGAGTTTAGGGTTGGCAATTTGTATCAAGTTGCAGGAAGTCCATTGGGGACCATGTTAGTTGACACATATCTTCTATAGCACTGGAGGTCTTCTTATTATGCGGCCCTACCCGATGTGAGTCACATGGTGATAGGGATGCCTGAATTCAAGAAGAGCATGGAGGTACATCTCCGAGATGTACTGAAGGAAAACTTATAAGGGGACCATTCCCCTCATATAGCAAGACCACCGATTCATGATCGGGAATCTCATGTATGCAGGTGAAGGAAATCTCTCAATGATTTAAAGCAAGCAACCTTGGGCTTGGTGTGAGAGGATTGATAGCTATCTGATGAAGCTGAGATTCACTAGGAGTGAAGCCGATCCAAACCATTGTCTAAAGGTTGTGGACGATAGACCTCTCATACTAGTACCTTATGAGGACAACCTCTTTTTGACAGGTGAAGACCCTCTCCTTTGCAAAAGTAATAGGGAATTGGATTTCGTATTTGGAATGATGAACTGCAAGCCCATGACTACCTCGATGGAGCTTAACTTTCAAAAGTTATGTGGTAGTGATGCCAGACCTTATTTGGGAAATGCCTCTAAGTTCCATAAACTCATACTAGCATTGATGTTCTTGGTGAACTCCCGTGCGGATATATGTTTTGCAGTTAGCATGTTGAGATCATATATGGTTGAGCCTCACTGGATTGGTGCCAATAATTATTTGAGATATCTTTAGGGTGCAATTTCTCGTGGATTGAGATACATTGCCAAAAATGTGACACTGCATGATTATTTGATGCTGAGTAGGCATGCAGTGTGGAGGATCACAAGAGCACTTCTAGGTGTTGGTTCTTTTTGGGTTCCACTTCGATATCCTGGATGAGAAAGAAGCAAAAATTCATCGCTTTCAGCACCAATGAGGCCGGATACATAGCTACGAGTATGACCTCGTGTGAAGCTATCTGGTTGTGGAATCTGTGAGCTGGTTGGACACGTGCTAGATACCATCGTGATCTTCTGTGACAACCAGGGTGGGATTCGATTGTTGAGGAATCTCGTGTTCTATGATTGCTCCAAGCATATAGACATATGGTACATCGAGGAGTAAGGAGGCTCCTTCATATTGAGAGTGATGTGCAAGTCACAAATTTTCAGATGAAGACCCTGGGAAAGGTCAAATTATTAACTTTATGAGAACGACTAGGAGTCGTGGAGAGACTCTCTCCAAAGGGTCTCGTATGATATGGACATTCAATTATGGGAGCTCCAGGGGGCTTGGGGATACATCGTGGAGCGATGAGAAACCATAGAGTGAGTGGTTCAACCTTCCCCTAGTGGTCCACTATGTAGGAAGGATGAGTGGTTCATCCTTCTCCTATTGAGACACAGTCATAGGGTGAGTGGTTCAGCCTTCCCCTAGTGATTTGTTGTGTGCAGGCTGAGTGGTTCAGCCTTCCCCTGGGACACCCCTAGCAACATGTAGGCAGGATGAGTGGTTCATCCTTCTCCTGCTGAGACATCCTACCCGTGTAGTCTGGGACTCATGGGAAGTACCTCTCATCTGGCCAATGAGTAGAGAAATGAGGATAGGGACCATAGTAGTACGGATGGACGCATCGTGTTACTACCATACTCCCTATGCTAGGATGATATTGATCTAGGATCAATTGGAACTGACTTCGGGTTAGTAAGAGTGGTATGATACACTCTCTTTATTTGGAATTGATTTCAGATCAGTAAGAGTGGTATGCCACACTCTCTTTATTTGGAACTGATTTCAGATTAGTAAGAGTGGTATGACACACTCTTTTTGTTTGGAACTAATTTCGAATCAATAAAAGTGGTATGAAACACTCTCTTTTATATGGGACTGACTTTGGGTCAGTAGAGGATGGTATGATACATTCTTGATCACGTCTTCTTCTTCTTAGTTCAACAGAGCAGAGCAGAGCAGTGCAGGGCACTGATGGCAGAGATAATACAAACTAGCAAATGGATTAGTAGATGGAGTTCTCCCTAGTTGAGAGGGAGTGTTAAAATTAGAAACTAGGGCCAAACTCCATGTGGGTCTTCTTATTCATGGCAGCTGATATTTTTCTTGGATTCCTCTCGCCGAGAGGTGTAGGATTGATCTAAAGATCATCCGATTCCGACATGTATTCATGGAGATATGAATTTATTTGTGTTATGGGACAATTCGTCAAGGTCAGCTAGCAACCAAATTGCCCCCACTTATTCTCCACGTTTTAGTATAAATAGAAGAGGACTTTAAGTCATTTGTCACACACACTCTTGTGATCTCTCTTCATTCTGTTTTGGGTTTGATGAAGATGAGATCTAGAGAGAGTGCCCTAGGTGATATGCTACCCTAATAGCAGACGCCCTAGAAGTTGTGATGGAGAAGGCTCTACGTTGTCATGGACATGGTTCTAACGCTGCCCGAATAAAACCTTAACACTTCCCTATCAAACTGTTCTAAGTCATAGTTTAAAGAGGGTTTCATGTGCCCTAATCTGTTGTTCTAAAGTTACCAAATTGCTGACCCTTATACACAGTGAAATTCTCCTATACAATGGTAGAAAAAACTCTTATATATAGCAAGCAGAAGGAGCCCTTGGTAGTGGAACTTCCAGTGTGGAAGAAAAGGACTGTCATTGCTTAGATACTGTCATGGAGGAAGACTTATTAGGCAACCCTTACCTGCTATTAAGAGAGGCCCATCAGTAGTCTTGTATTTTTTTCATGATGTCACATTGTTGTAGATGACAACGTACCCTAATTAAGGATTGTCTTGGCATAATGGTGATGAGCTTGATTTGGAGGGTTGCTACAGCTAGTTGCTTTGCTAGAATGAGGGCCATAGCAAGCAGCTAAGGCTGTCTCATAAAAGTATTGCAATGTACAACACAGTAATGATGGACATGGTGTGATAGGTGACAACATGATGTGGGTAGCATGGTGCAGTATGGTGTAGGATAGTACAGAGTGACATTGGTGCAACAATTTGATTTGTTGTAGCATCAGATGTGTTGTAGCCATGAAAATTAGTGGAGAGGCTAAAGCACTTGAGATCTCCAAGACTCAGAAATGGTTTGGGCAAATTCTACCCGCTTCAGGAGATATTAAAATAATTAATATTTTTAATGGAGTTCCTAAGTCTAAACTTAGGAAAAATAAAATATTAATGGGTATTAATATGAAACTGGTTTAGAAGGTTCTAAAAGACATGGATGAAGTCAAATCTAATCTTAGTTGTTAATTAGAGATTTAATCTCGGTCGTTAAAGGAACAACAGGGAAAGTATAAGAGGAGGCTTGAGGGTTAGTTGGAGAACACACCAGAGTGATTAGTCATTCGATTTACTAAAGCGGGGTTTGCTAAGTAAAGTCGAATCAGTTTGCAGCGAGGGGTAGTGAGTACTGAACAGAGAGGCAGAGATAGTGCCAAGAGGCCAGTGCAGAAGCAGAGAGAGGCAGACCCTAAGACAAAGGGAGCCACATAGAGCCATAAGGGACTACGTAGAGGCCAGAAAGGCTTGCGTCATCCACACAGAGGGCAGTAGGAGTGACACTGAGGCTGCGTAGTGCCTCAGAGGGCCGACGCAGAGGGTTCTGAGGTTGACGCAAAGGCCAGGAGGTTTGACACAGTGCTTTAGTGTTGTTGGAGAGGGTTTTGTGGGGCAGGTTTTCTGAATACCGTCTTCCGAATAGAGAAGTATTACTGCTGGTTATTTTTCTCTGTCGGCTGAACCAGTTTGGCACCCAATTGTACTCAATGATATACTGCATAATAAATAAACCCTCAAAATTGTTGCACTGGTTTTCCTGCATTAGGTTTTTCCGAGGACAAGTTGTCCAAAAATAACCGTGTCACTTGTGTGTCTTCTATTTCTTTCAGTTGTTGATCTCTAGATGGTTGAGACTATATTGTGTTTATTTCGATGTTTATATGTTTAAATAACTTGTTTGTCATTAATAAGTATGAGAAATAAACCAGAAGAATACAGATAAAATTTCTAATAGGTAATACTTAGAAATTTCAACATGGTATCAAAGCATGGTTGCAGATCACAGGAGAGTTGAAGGCACCAGCTGAAGTAGAGTATTTGTAGCAGAAACAATTGTCCCAAGTGATAGAAGTTATTCCTAGCAGAAAGCAGTAGAGAAGGGTTGACGTAGAGGGGCTGCGTCATCAGTTCGAGCCAGGAGGAGGGTCAGCGCAGAGGCAGATCTGACCTACGCAATGCCTGGTCATCTTTCTCATCCAGGAAGGATTGAAGTTGTGGCCAGGAGATCCAGATTCAGCCAGTGCTGGGATTGCACAGAGCCTAGAGGCTCAGTTCTTCAGCTGCTGGGTCGTAGGAAGCTGTGGGCAGTTTGCGAGGAGTGAAATTGGTGGGGTATTGTTGACACAAGAGTATCTAACAAGGCAAAACCAAGGTAGAGGGAGTCACTATTGAGGTAAATTTCTAGCTAAGGAATCTTGATCAGTGTTGCAGGTGCACAAAAGATCAATGAGGTGCGACTTGATGATTGACAGGTCGATTTCCAGGAGGAAAATCGAGACTCAGAGGGACGTTAGCAGAGAATTTTCAGGGAGGAAGTAGAGAGACTCAGCAGGAGTCGAAGAGAGAAATTTCAGAGGGAAGTAGAGAGACTCGAAGGAGTCGACGAGAAGAGCAGAGAGATGTCCATGAATGGGCTAAGGGTTCAGGACAGGGTAGGTGGGGCGTCACACTTTGTGGTGTGGAAGGCTAGGATCCAGTCCATTCTAGATAAACATCGCATCAAGGCCTTCGCCTTGAGAACAATGGTGATCCTAGTTGACCCGATTGAGAATGAAAAGTACGAGGAGGCAATGGCCAAGGCGAAATGCATCATCCTTGATGGGGTCAAGGATCATGTGGTCCAACGTATTGCTGAAAAGGAAACGACAAATGAAATGTGTGTTATAGCTCCAAATCTCACTATTATGGTTTGTGATGCTGCACTCATGGCCTAGGGCAACCCCTCCTTCCAGATCTGGTCCAAAATTTAAAAAACAATGTTTTATCCCTTATACACGACATTGCCCCGAGTTAAACGTGTGTATACACTGGTAGGCATATACCCAACCCGCGTATATGTATTAAAACACTTAAAACAATATAAAACTCCTTAATTTCAGGCGGAGATCGCGGGTTTTACCTACTGATCACCTGTTAGTGCCCGTGGCCCAACTGTTCCCAACCAACTCCCAACTAAAAAACTACTTTGGGATAGGTATAAAAAGACCTCAAAGGGAAGGCCTAAGGGAGGAGAGGAGAGAGAAAGGTTATTATACTGAGATTTTTCCCCTGACCAGGTCTGAAGACCCTTGTGCCTTCTGCACTTCCCCCATTTGTACAGGAAGCTTTGCTTGGAGCCTGCGAAAGGTTACTCAGGTGATATTATTCCTTTTGTACATTCTATTTGTCTATAATAAAGAAACACGTCTTGGTTCCTGATATAAGTCTTCTTTATGTTTATGATGTTCATGTTGGAATTCATATGTGAATGGTTGTTTAAAGTTCATAACTAACTACCTTCCTTTATAACATGAAGATGATTTCTTTATAAGTCTTTGTCCATATACTCCTGTGTTCTTTGGAATTGGTTGTTTTGCAGGACAAAGGAGCGAAAGGGACTTGAAGAAGGGTTTGGAACCTAAAGGACCTTCTCGAACGTAGGACCTAAGGTACGCCCCTCTCACTATAGAATTTGCTTATAATAGCATAATGGCTGTGTGAATGTGTGTTTCTCTTTATAGATAACTTTCAGTCTGCTAGGGTTTCCACCCAAAAGCCCTAGGGGAACATTTCCCTCAACAGAATTGGCGACTTCGCTGGGGACAACACTCTTGTTGTTCCTAGTTTGGGTGTTTTTCAAGCCAATCAGGGCTCAGTTGCCTGTTTGCTTGCTGTTACTGTCTGGTATGTTCTTGAATTCTATGTTTTGCCAGTTTCTTCAGTTTGTTTTTTATTTTTCTTGAAATCTTTCATATACGTTGTTTTTCTTAGTTACAGAAGCGTATATACGCTTGTTTCCTGAAGTCAACTCGCGTATACACAGGTTTCCTCAGGCACAGTCGCATATACACGCAGTCTGTACATAAGTACAGTCGCGTATATCTTTCAATTTTCAATATCTATAAATCTTTGTCTCTGAAGGTTTGTCTGGTGGTTTGATTCAGTTTGAAACAGTCATTTTTCCAGTATCAGTTGTTTGTTTTACAGCAAGCGTCTTGCTCCAATTTCTCTCTGATTGTAAGGAGTATTGGTCTTGTTTTTGTTGGTGCAAGCGTCATCATTTTTTTTGCTAAAGCACACAAGATTTCTTGTTGGAATCTTGGCTGCTCTGATTCATCAGGGCAGAAAGATTGGTCTCAATCTTTGCGTTGAATCTTGCTTTCGGTGACTTTTTGTTTGCTTGACAAAACCGCTTTTTGTGACCATCCATTTCTTTGTTTCATGAAAGTTGTTGATTGATACTTTCTTGAAATTAGTCTTTTTAATATGTTTTGGTCTTTGTTGCCAAAGCTTTCATTGTTGCTTTTGATTGTTAAAGAGCATCTTTAAACATGTTTACATTTGTTGGGTTTTCATCCATTGTGTGGTGTTAACTTGCAAAAGTGTTTGTTGCCTATTTTTTTTCAATCACAAAGTTTCAGTTTTGTTGAGAGCATTTTTGAAGACTCTTTTATTGTTGCTTTGAAGAAAACTTTTTGAAAAACTTCGTTTTGCTTTCTTGAACTTGCTTTTCATTTGGTTTCCTTTTAGTGAATGAAAGTGCTTTATGTTTGTCTTGAAATTTGTTTTTAGTGTTTAGACGAATTGAATGGTAGCATCTCATATTCCATCTAGACATTTTAAGTGGCATAATAAAAATTGATAAGCAAAACAACTTTCATTTCTTGTTTTTAGAGTTGTTTTCAATCTTGCATCAGCATATATTTGTTGCATTAGGATAGATTTGCATATCTTCTTAGGCATATATAGCTTTGTTAACTTTTGTGGGTGTGAAGCGTGAATTAACGAAAAGAAAAGAAAATTTTGTTTTATTAGAAGTTCCTTTGAACCTTGTAGAAATTTCTCTTCATCGAAAAAACGAAAACAAGTGCATGTGCATATAGTTAGGTTTTTATTAATTTATTTTGCGTCAAAAAAACCACTAGTTTCACTTCCGTCATCCCGTGACTTAAAGAACAACCTATCTTAAAATCAAGCGCTAACTAAAATTCACTAAATTTTTTCTTTTAAGTTACATACACCAACAAGTTTTAGGATTTTAGGGCTTTGGATTAGGCGAGTGGAAAGTTAACTCTCCAAGGCCATTTAAACATGAAACGGAGGAGTCTGAATAACGAGTGAAAATCCAATAGCGTCTGAATAACGAGTGAAAATCCTAAGCTTCCGTTTCTGGCAACTTTGAACTTGCCAGATCTCACCAAGTTAAAAAACGATCCAATCAAGTACAATCCAGTCTGGCCTTCGGTCCCAACCAAACTCCCTTCGAACATTCCAAAATTCGAAGGGAAGAGTGGTGAGGACCCAGGTGACCATGTAACCACATTCCATTTGTGGTGCTCATCCAACTCCCTTATCAACGACTCGATTAGGTTGAGATTCTTTCAACGCACCTTGACTGGTAATGTGGCCAAATGGTATATAGAGTTGCCTGGGGGAAACTTTACATCTTTCGCTGACTTAGCCAATATTTTCTTAAATAATTTTCAGTTGCCTGTCCCGTATGATGCCGGAACCGAACTACTGGCCACTTTTCATCAGGATAAGGCAACTCACATTTTTGACCATATTCAGGAATGGAGACGGAGGAAGAGGCTCATTAAAGCCGAAATTCCTCCGGAGTACCGTCTCGAATGGTTTTTGAAATCTTTAATACCTGAGATCTCCAAGGATGTCTCCATGTCTGGAGTCTATTATAAGGAGCAAGCCATTTTTAGGGCCCAGCAATTAGAATTGATCTACTCTCAATCTGGGATCCTACAAAAATACTTGTCAGATGCTCCTGGGTCTAAGGTTGACGTAGCTAAGTCGAAGCCAGGTCCCCACACGGATGGTATTGTGGGGTCAATAAACACGAATACGGTGAACTTGTTGAACCAATTGCAATAGTTGTCTTTACAAACTGCTTCTAACAACCAAGTCACATCGTCTAACCCTCTGGCTTCCCAAACCTCTTCAATTAATGTCGTCCAATCTGATAACCCTAAAGGAAATCAAAATTGCAATGGGAAAAAGAAAGGACGAGGTAAGAAAAAGAACCAGGATGGGAAGCCTGATGCAAATAAATCCGGCAATAATGCTGGTGGTGGTAGAAATGAGTCTAAAAAGAAAGTCAAGTTTCCATAAAAATTGTGCAGTGGAGACCACTTAACTCATATTTGCCCCAATATTGAAAATGCTCAGCGCTTGTTAGGGCAGCAAGGGACTTCTAGTTCCCAAGCTGTGTTAACCAACCCTTTTCCCCAAGGGCAACAACTTCTCGCTGGCGCGATTTCAAACCCTGGAACCTCCGCAGGGGGCAACCAGGAAGGGGAAAAATCATCAAATGTTTTCATGATGGGTTCTAACGTCCATGTGGCTACTCAGTCACATGATTATGGTGAAGCCAAAACTTCCAAGAACAAGACTGTTCCCGGAAATACCGACCTTCATATTGAGCGGCCCCCTGTTGAGACTATACCACGGATACCGAAAGGTTCCGCTAAACGCGCGACTATTAATCTAATGCTAGGGCTGCCCATAATTACTCCATTGTGGAGGATCTGGCTCAGAGTCCGTGCGCCATGTCTGCTTTAGAGGTTCTCCAGTCGTGTCCGGCTCAGAGAAGTGCTTTACTTTCCGTGATTGGAGCAGTCGATCCAACTAACTCTTTAGTGCTCACTTTCGACATGTTAAATGTCAAAAAGCGACTCCCTCATCATATGGCTTTTCAAATAAAGTCTACATACCAGAAAATTAACATTTTTTGTACCGTTATTGATGAAGGAGCTTCCACGTGCGTCATGTTGATGTCATGTTGGAAGGCTATTGGATCGCCTTCGGCTGTTCCTTCACCTACCGTCTTGACTGCATTCGATGGTCATTCTCATAAGCCGCATGGGATTATCCCGGCCTTTCCTATATGTGTTGGGGGGAAGATCGTTAATATTGAAGTAGAAGTCATAGATGCTAACCTATACTATAATCTCCTCTTAGGAAGGAACTGGGTATACGAAATAGACGCCGTTTTTTCGACTTTGTTTTGTGTCATTTGCTTTCCTCATGAGGGAAAAATCGTTAAGGTTGATCAATTGGATTATTGTCCAGTCGATCCTCAAGCAAGCTCTGACTCTACTGTTCCTTTAGTGGATAACCCTCGTCTGCCTACTGAGAATTTAGGAGTATGGATGTATTCCTCGTTGATGGGTACTTTTGAGTTTCCCTCTCCTATTGCTAAAATCAATGCCATTTCATCATCTAAGGAGTCTCCTCAACAAGAGTTCTTCCGAACTCGTTATTTTCAGACCCTTGGACCTTGCCTTCACCTACGACCACATTAGTTGAAGGACAAGGGAATGGGATGCCATTTCCTATATCTGCAGCTGAGCTTAGATATCAGTCTATCGTTAACTCTGTAGACGACCATTCTACTCCTTTTTCCGAAGAGGAGTTAGATGGCGATGTGGCCCTGGCTTGGAGCCTTGATTCTACCTCTTCTTTGGACTGCTTAGATTCAGTTTTACCTTCTGAAGAAGCAATTCTCGAAGCAATGATGGGTATAGATCGACCTTGGGAAGATTTACACCATCATTCGTACTTTTTTCCTCCATTGCAAGAGGTAGAATCTAGATTCTCCGAGCTCTGTACTAGTGATGTTTGTACGATGTTAAATCCTTTGGCTCTAGCACATGTTCGTGCCGAAGCTAATATGTCAGTTATTTCAAAAACAACACTTATAAACATCTCTAGGGACCCTAACACGATCAAGAATCTCTTCATCAAAATTGAGTGTTCCCCTGAAGAAATTCAAATTTACACCGACCTGTTCAAGGAATTTCGGGATGTATTTGCTTGGTCTTATGAAGAAATGCCTGGCATTGGCCCATCTATAGTTCAACAAGAGATCAAGATGTATGAAAACGCCAAACCAGTTCATCAAAGGCTTCGGTCGGTAAACCCTAGGAAAGCAGCAGCGATCAAAGTCGAAGTGGAGAAGCTGCTAAAGGCGGCTTTCATATACCCTGTTCCTCTTACCGATTGGGTTTCTAATCCAGTCCCTGTGGATAAAAAGCAAGGAACAATCCGAGTATGCATCGATTTTGGGGACCTAAACAAGGCTTGTCCCAAAGATAATTGCCCCATGCCATTCATTGATCAGATTATCGACGAGTGTGCGGGTAATGAGATTTCTTCCTTCATGGATGGTTTTTCTGGTTATAATCAAATTTCTATCCGTCCCGAAGACCAACATAAGACAACCTTTATATGTCCCTGGGGTACCTTTTCATATAGAAAGATACCTTTTGGTCTTAAAAATCCTGGAGCCATCTTTCAGCGGGCCATGTCATATGCTTTCCACGACATCAAGCATGTCATCGAAGCATACTTGGATGATCTCGTTGCTCATTCTGGAAAGAGAACTGATCACCCTAGTCACCTTCGAATGGTTTTTTAGCGATGTAGTTTTTATAAAATCCAGTTAAATCCTAACAAGTGCATTTTCGCAGTTACATCCGGTCGGTTGTTAGGGTTCATTGTGTCAAATGAAGGGATTCAGGTTGATCCCTTCAAGGTTGAGGCAATAGTTCAGTTGCCTCCCCCGTCCTCAATTCGACAACTTCAAAGTCTTCAAGGGAAGGCTAATTTCTTAAGGCAGTTTATAGTGAATTATGCTGATATCACTAAAGGGTTCATGCGTTTTCTACGGAAATGAGTTCCATTTGTATGGGACGACTTTGCGCAACGATCGTTTGATGCTTTGAAAAAAGCACTAGTCTCTACCTCGCTTTTGAGTCCACCGGGTTACGGGAGAGACTTCCTTTTATATCTCACTGCAGCAGAATCAACCATTGGTATGGTTCTCGTTCAGGAGGACGATGC
>APFE031727023.1:0-56523 GCA_000404065.3 Pinus taeda | reverse complement strand
TATAAAGCATCTCGAGTGTACATATGTTGTCCAAAAATATACAAAATTGGGACTCAAATGCCCATAATCATGTCCGGCATATCTAATGCCCCGGCTCAGGATGAGCGGCCAAGTAAGTAACTATTGCATTGGCCACACGACGAAAAGTGCGAACCGAGTCACGTGGCATGCCAACCACATGACGCTGCATATCCTCAGGAAGATCCTCTATCGTAGCCATCGATACTCAGCAACTCAGTCTCGTCAAGTGTCGTTGGACATTGTTTAGAGTTCTTTCTGTCTCAGCAGCCACCTCTTTGGCTCCTTGGCCGCGTCGTCCATGCCACGTGAATCCATCTGGTCGTACTGGCCCAATATCTGAAACATGATCATTATATTAGTCATTTGAATCCCATAAAAAATATTTTTCAAAATGCATCATTATATTTGAAAAATCCAAAAAAAAATCATAAAATCAAAAAATTCTTACCTATCTCGCCCCATGCTGCGTTCGACGGTAATGCTAGGTCAGGATCTCCTCGGAAATCCAGCCCAGCATAGGGGTAGTCATCCACGGCGATGATCTTCTGATCCCACCAGGCGAAGAAGTCATTGTCGAAAGCAGTCCTTGGGACCTCCCCACCCCCCAGACATTTCATCAGATCAGCCCACCGGCCCATGCGTGGATCGCGTGGGGTGCTGATGGAAACTGCTACCCTGGGGCGGAGTGCGGGAACCCTCTCGAAAAAGAAAGTGCACAGGATAGTCCCATAGCCAAAGTTCTTGGTCTGTCCCCTCTTGATAGAAGTGAGCTGGCTCTTCATGTTGGCTAGAAGAGGAGTACACTAGTCGAACACAGTAGTGAGACAATCAACTGCCACGCTCATGGTGAGCCGTGATGCCTGATGCAGAGAGGATGATTCGTTCACTCGAGCTATGGTGAATAGGATTATCCTCAAAGATAAACTCGCCACATGCATAATAGAAATCTAGCTCCCAACCTTCTTGGGATGTCCCGGGCAATATATCTGTACGTAGTCCTCTATGGTGAGACTACTCTGCGTCTTGCCCTAGGAATGTACTACCTCTCCCCTTTGGAAAGGCTTGTGATAAAATAGATATCCTCCACTTCTACCCTAAGTGGCATTTGATCAATCATGAAGGCTTCCTCCTCGACGTTCCAATAGTCAATGAGCATCTCAAGCAGTCGTACATTGGCTTTCATGTTCGGCAGTTTGAAGAATTTAAGCAAGCCGCATCCCCGTAAAGCATCCAAAGCTTGAGGATCATTCATGACTTCATTATCCACTACTGCATGCTCTCTTTCACGCCAAGTGATCCGCATTCTGAGAACAAAATGATTTCCAACTGTTAGATTTTGTTTAAAATTGGTTCACGGCGTATACACGGGTTACTGTACACATAGTCGCGTATAGGTCCCGCGTAGTTTCATATTACCAACCTGCGTATACGCTGCGGTGAAATTTTGGACAAAAGTTCAACAGTGAAACATCAATTAAAAATATTAAAACTAGTCACAATCAATTGCAAGCTAAGTATAAGAGTTACCTGGAGGATTTTGAAGAATTTGAACGGTCGAATTTGGTATACGGGAAGTTTGCTCCTTTTGCTCCAAACCTTTGCTCTCCAACTCAAATGGTAAAAATGGTGAGTTCAAAATCCTTTTTATAAGATTTGGAAATGCGAAATGTTTTCAAAATTTTATTTTGTTTTGCCTCATGTGACTTTTAACTTGGGAGCTTGGAATGTCGAGAATGGTTTGTTTTTCAGGACATTTTGGACATTTTTTGACTGTTTCGAGACGGTTCCATGACTACTAACCCATCATGGCAGGTATCATTTTCTCACTGGCATAGGTTAGCGACACCATTTTTTCGTTGCATCATGCATACTAGCCTCCATCTGTCGATACATCTGCCATAGGGTCGATCCCATCGTGTTATGGTTCGTAAGCCATCTTCACTCACCAATTTTTAAAATCATGACATGATGGTAGAGCTTACATGGGCATCATAGTTAGCACCTCACTGACATTTGTTGCCCATGCTGTTCCAATTTGAGTAGGCTCGGGAGTCCTCTATAGTTCCACCATGACTTATGCGTTGAAGACTCATTCCTCTTAGCTTCTTCACTTTGTTCTGGCCTTATACCCTAGAGGCTCCTTTGTGTTGAGTTGTACTACTGCATTGCATGTTGACCACTTGCACCTTTTGGCCTAGAGCCGACTTCACTTGGACTCATGTTTAAGCCAACTTTTGACCATGATGACTACAAAATCAACCTTGCATACCTTTGACTTCTGCAACTTGACACACCTTGACCCGTGGAAGGAACGTACCTTTGAGCGTCACTGACCAGTTTTCACCTCCCTACGTTGAGCATAAGAATGTTCCATTCCCAGGAACTAGATCATCTGTTTCACCGACACTCGTTCTTTCCACTATAACATAGCATTCTTTTATTATTTTTCAAGCTTAACAGAAAAAGACAAAAAAATTAAATATTCCAAAAAAAGAGCGGGAACGGGACAATATTTCCATTTATTGTTGGCAGCTAGATTCAGTCATGTCGCCCTTGAACAAAGCACTCAAAACAAAGTCTCCTCCGTTTAGCCGGGATTTAGTTTGACTTAGGTATGCCTTAACCTTGTTATTGAGTCAGTTCTCCCCCGATTGGTTATCTCTTCCAATCATATGGAGGGTTCATTCGTGCCTCCTGCATGACAAACTTATGCAGAGTCATCATATGCTGCCATATAGTCACATTGAGTCGTGCTTTTGTTCAAGGGAAGTTAGCCTGAGTCGGCCTCTCTGCGGTGTCTCTTGACTCATTTTTCAGTCGGCCATCCCTGGTTGTCAGTGTCATGCCTATTATCACATCAGTTATATTGGTCCTTTACTCGTGCCGGTTTGAGAAGGTCTCCATTGACTTCTTGCTGGCGGGTCTAGTCCTTATCGACGACGACATCTAGCTCTGAGGACAGGCCTAGAGCTGCACCCTAGCCCTATTTTCATTATTGATAGGTCACCTTGTGCTCAACATTGATCAGTATCATGGGTCTTTGACTGAGTGGTTTCCCTTGTGTTCGATATCATCTTACATTATCACACATTGGGATTCGTGCAGTACCTTGGTTTCCATTTGACCCTATTGGTGGATACCTCGCCTCTGTGTCAGCGTTCATTATTGGTTGGTTCAGAGGGTTTCTGTCGTGCGCTAGCCACATCTTGTGTACTCCGGAAACGTACTTCGGTTGGGTTACTACATCTCTTTCGTCCGATTCCTTCCACATTATTGGCCTACGGGTTACACTCGCCCTAGATTGATGAAGGATGCCTTAATGCCTTCCTTCTAGCGGATCTTTCCCTATCGACTTCGACTCATTGTTCTGGGGCAAAGATCTAGAGTCCATTTATCAGTACCTTGGGGTTTGCAGTCATTAGTGGTAGATCCTTCGCTATCGATAGTGGGAAATCATCATTGTCTCCTAATCGATAGATTCTCATGGGTGTTCGACTCTAGCTCATCTATTCGCACTTGTCGGATTGTACTGGGTACCTTGATGCTCATTATCATTATCGGTGAGTAGTCTCACGTTTGTTAACGGTATACATCAATGACCGGTAATCAAACAATTTCTCACATGGTCGACTTCAGATCATTTATTCCCATGGTGTAGAAATGTACCACGGCGATCGGTGAAGACCTTAGGTTGTATCAGCATTCATTGGTTCACTTGACAGTTGCTCCTATTGCTGCTAGTTGATACCACTCCTCCTTATATGTTGCAGTCAGTCCTGGCGACATTCTATATGCTGGCACCTGAGTTTGCAGTGTAGTACCATCCTTTTCCATCATGTTTAGTTGGTACCTTTTGGGATCAATGTTTGATATCAGTGATCCGTTGCATTTTTCAGCATCATTGGCAATGTTATATGTGATATTCAGACATGTACTTGTTCGATCATGATCAGATGATCCATTATGTATTTTCCAGTCATTTATACTTGTATACTTAGTGGATCCGCTTGTACTTGATATGCAGACATGCTTTGCTTTCTCTGAGCATGGGTATGCCTGCCTCAGACAGTGTTTCTTACTGATCTCCTTTTGTGGCTTGGCAGGCTGAATTCTAGTGAAGTCCTCCTCAGTTTTTGACAGATTTCCTTTCCATGTACTTGCTTAATACATTTCGGCCATCATGTACCCCTTTTGACCTCATATATTAGGGGGCATTTGTTATAGCTCCAAATCTCACTATTATGGTTTGTGATGTTGCACTCATGGCCTAGGGAAACCCCTCCTTCCAGATCTGGTCCAAAATTTAAAAAACAGTGTTTTATCCCTTATACGCGACACTGCCCTAAGTTAAATGCGTGTATACGCGGGTAGGCATATACCCAACCTGCGTATATGTATTAAAACACTTAAAAAAAATATAAAACTCCTTAATTTCGGGTGGAGATCGTAGGCTTTACCTGCTGATCACCTGTTAGTGCCTGTGGCCCAACTGTTCCCAACCAACTCCCAACTAAAAAACTACTTTGGGAGAGGTATGAAAAGACCTCAAAGGGAAGGCCTAAGGGAGGAGAGAAGAGAGAGAAAGGTTATTATACTGAGATTTTTCCCCTGACCAGGTCTGAAGACCCTTGTGCCTTCTGCACTTCCTCCATTTGTACGGGAGACCCTTGTTTCCTTGTGTGTTGATGTTCATCCACTAGTTATGGCATCATGGAGTGAGTCATGGAAGGAGATATGCTAAAGGCTTGAGGCTGGACGGATTCGAAAAGAAGCTTTGCTTCGAGCCTGCGAAAGGTTACTCAGGTGATATTATTCCTTTTGTACATTCTATTTGTCTATAATAAAGAAACACATCTTGGTTCCCGATATAAGTCTTCTTTATGTTTATGATGTTCATGTTGGAATTCATATGTGAATGGTTGTTTAAAGTTCATAACTAACTACCTTCCTTTATAACATGAAGATGATTTCTTTGTAAGTCTTTGTCCATATACTGCTGTGTTCTTTGGAATTGGTTGTTTTGCAGGACAAAGGAGCGAAAGGGACTTGAAGAAGGGTTTGGACCCTAAAGGACCTTCTCGAACGTAGGACTTGAGGTACGCCCCTCTTACTATAGAATTTTCTTATAATAGCATAATGGCTATGTGAATGTGTGTTTCTCTTTATAAATAACTTTCAGTCTGCTAGGGTTTCCACCCAAAAGCCCTAGGGGAACATTTCCCTCAACAATGTGGGACACCTTGAAGAAGTTGTATGAGCAGACTTTCATGCAGAGGAGGATGTTACTTGCGAATCAGCTGTGGTCATACCATATGCAAAAGGAGGAGCAGATAGATCACTTCCTCAGTTGATTGAAGGAGATCCGGGCCAACTGATTTCCATAGGGGCCACGCCAAATCAAGAGTTGATGGTGAGGACTGCTCTAAACACAGTCTTCGAGGAGTGAGATAAATTTTTCCAGAGTATTATGGGCAGGGCGACTCTTCCAGATTGGGAAGAATTGTTGGTGGCTCTTCGTCAAGAAGAGATCAGATGGCTGAGCAAGAAGGAAAGTAGTAGCAAAGGAGTCGAGATCAAGAAGGAAGAGGAAGAGGATGCAACTCTGGCATTTGCGAGAAAGTAGGAGAAGAGGAAGAAAAATGACCTCTCAAAAGTCAAATGCTTCAACTGTGGGGAACTAGGTCATTATGCGGACCAGTGTCCAAGGAAGAAGAGTAAGGGAGAGGCGTTTGACTCTAAGGCAGTGCCAGCAAAGGCGGAGAAGGAGGTAGAAGAGGATAACTATTGTGCCATGAGTGCTCATGTACCTCTAGAGAAGAGGTGGAGAGACATTGAGTTGTAGTCAGGAAGACTACAGGGAATGAGTTGTAGGATCCTTGAGGTACCCAAACTCTTCGATCAGATCCTTGCTACAGGAGCCCCGAAGTGAGAAGTAGTAGGACTGGCGGATGAAGCGGTAAAGAGTGCTACAGTGCAGTAGTCTCGGGCAGCACAAGGCTAGCAGGTTGCAACAGTGCGAGAGGCACATAGAGTGTTGCAATAGTGCAGGAAGGCATAGAGAGGTTTGTAGCGGTGCGAGAGGCAAGGAGTTGTTGTAGTAGTGCAGAGGTAGTAGAGGAAGCACTTGTTAGCGAAAGAGAGAGCTTCAACATCGGGAGTGTTTTTAGCCTGATAGGGATGTTAGTAGTTGGGTGGATCAATTACTTCTGAGTAATTGATTTGCAGTGCAGTAGCAATTAGAAGTAGAATGATGCAACATCATGAGAGGGGGTTGAAGTGCAAATGGAGTGTTGGGAGAAAGGACCAGTAGCAACATAGATGCAACAGTGGTAGTGGCAAAGCCATGGGCAGTAGTACAGAGGATGTTGGGCAGGGAGGCCTAACATTAGCACAGGTATCGGTGCTATATAATCAGAGATGCTCAGTGTAGAGTATTACTAGATCACAGTCCTCGCTAAGAGGGAGTCTTGATTTTTGGTAGCACTGGATGTGATCTAGCCATGAAAATTGGTGGAGAGGCTAAAGAACATGAGATATCCAAGACCCATAAATGGTTTGGGCAAATTCTAATTGATTCAGGAGATATTAAAATAATTAATATTTTTAATGGAGTCCCTAAGTCTAAACTTAGGAAAAATAAACTATTAATAGGTATTAATATCAAACTGGATTAGAAAGTTCTAAAAGACATGGATCAAGCCAAATATAATCTTAGCCATTGATTAGAGATTTAATCTCAGTCGTTGAAGGACCAATAAGAAAAGTATAATAGGAGGCTTGATAGTGAGTTGGAGAACACACCAGAGTGATCAGTCATCCAATTTACTAGAGCAGGGTTTGCTAAGTAAATTTGAATCAGTTTGCAGTGAGGGGCAATGAGTACTGGACAGAGAGGCAAAGATAGTGTCGAGAGACCAACACAGAAGCAGAGAGAGGCAGACGCTGAGCCGGAGGGAGCCATGCAGAGAAATAAAGGAATGCGTAGAGGCTAGAAATGCATGTGCCATCCATGTAGAGGGAAGTCAGAGCAACGCAGAGGGTCCTAGAGGCTGTGTAGTGCCTTAGAGGGATGACGTGGAGGGTTCTGAGGTTGATGCAGAGGCCAGGAGGGTTGACACAGTGATTCAATGTTGCTGGAGAGGGTTTCGTGGGGCAAGTTTTCTGAATACCTGCTTTCAAATAGAGAGGTGTTACTGCCATTTACTTTTCTCTTTTGGGTGAGCCAGTTGTACTCAAGGATATACTGCATAATCAATAAACCCTCATAATTGCTACACCAGTTTTCCTGCATTGGGTTTTTCTAGGGACGAGTTGTCCAAAAGTAACGGTGTCACTTGTGTGTTTGTTATTTCTTTCAGTTGTTGATCTGTAGATGGTTGAGACTGTATTGTGTTTATTTCGATGTTTATATGTTTAAATAACTTGTTTGTAGTTAAAGAGCAGGAGAAATAAACCAGAAGAATACAGATAAAATATCTAACGGGTAATACTTAGAAATTTCAACACAACATAGTGATGCATAGTGCAACATGATGAATGGTGCAGTGTAGTGCAAAGTGACAGTGGTGCAGCATAGTGATACATAGTCCATCATGATGAATGGTGCAACATAGTGCATAGTAACAGTGGTGCAACATAATGATGTGATAGGTGATAGTAAGGATGGGTGCAACATGGTGAAACACAGTGATGATGGGCATGTACGTAAAGAAGCAGCATGATGTATTGTAGCAGCTTGGTGATGATGGGTGCATGATGATGATGATGATGTATTTTAGTATACATAGTGCAGAATGAAGGATGTAGCATAATGATAGATGCAACGTAGTAATAATTGGGTGCAGCTTTGTGATGCGAGCAACACAGTGATTGGGTGCAGCACAGTGATAGGTGCAACATGATGATGAGGTGCAACACAATGATGGGTACAACATGGTGATGGAGTCACCTTGTAGGATCAGTTGAAGCAGTATGTCTTCACCGAAGTTCAGATCAACTACCTCATTTGTTATCTTCATAGTGAGGATCTCTGCTCAACATTTTGTCAAGTCAAAATGTTGACTTCTGATGTATATGTACTATTTCTTTCTCTTTGCTGAACTATTGAAGAACATAAGAAGAATTGATCAAGGGTTTCCCCACATTGGGGTTTGTCCCTGGATGGCGCCACATCTTGTGTCTTCCTGTCTTGGCTTGTTCTTCTGTGATTTATGTTTATGTTCTATTTTCATTTTACTATCATGCTAAATCTGATTGCTAATATAGAATTGATATTGAGCTAATATGGAAAATTGAAGTAAATTGCGTTAAGCATAGAACATACCTAAAATTAACAGTGTGAGTATATCATATTTCGCCATTACATCCTAGATACCTCCAGGAGGGAGGTGGGCTGAATTGGAGGTGCAGCTCGAAAGAGCTACATATGAGCATGATCTTAGAGGAGTCCACCTCTAGGATCGTTTCCTTGCTATGGGAGCCTAGATCATATGTAGTAGGATGGAATAGTGTTGGATGGTGCCAAGGTGTGTTGGGGAGATAGTTGCAATGGCTAGGAGCGCCAGAGACTAAACAATGCACAACAAAGTTGGTAGCCGTGCAGATGGCACAGAGTAGAGGTCAGTAGTAGCACAATAGATTCAGAGGGTCAGTGCAGAGACTAGCAGCAGTTAGGTTCCAACGTTCACATGGTATCATACTGAACACAGTTATTTTAGTAATTTTGGATTTTTTCCATTGCTAGTAGAGTAGCAGCAACAGTTTCCAGTGCAGTGGTAGTGCTAGCAGCAGCACAGATGCAAAAATTGAGAGGGAATTGTAGTACGGATGCAATGTAGACAGTGGCAGTGGCAGTGTCAGTGGAAGTATAGTTGCAGTGACAACGTAATAGTTGGTGGAAATCATGTCAGACATCAGCGATGGAGTAATTGGTGGACAACATGTCAGACATCAGTAGCACAGAGGACAAGGCTTTAGAGTCAAAGCAGTATGCAATAGCGTATATTGCTAGAGCACATTCCTCGCTAAGAGGGAGTATTGATTTGGGGTAGCGTGAGATGTGCTCTAGACCTCAAATTTTGCAAGGAGGCTTGGGCACATGTATTCCAAATAACCCAAAAAGGGTTTTGGGAAATTCCACCCAGAAACAATTTTATTAAAATAATTAATATAGTTTAATAGGCCCGTAAGTCTAAACTCAGGAAATTAAAAATATTAATGGGTATTAATCTAATTGTGGGTGTAACTTCTAGAAGAAGATGAGGATCAAGCTAAAATGATCTTCGCCATTGATCAACTTTTAATCTGGGCCATTGAATGTCAACAAGAATATTATTTAAGGAAGGTTGAGGGTCATTTGGAAAACACACCGAGAGATCAAAAGATCGAATTTCTAAAGTGAGAAGTTATCAGGAGGAAATTCTGATCGAGTAGATTTTTTGCAGTTGAGGGCCAAGGATAACATCCGAAGAGAGAGAGATTTTTCTCAGCCGGAGAATCATCAACAGAGAGAGGCAGAGAGTGATCTAGTAGTTCTCACGCAGAGGCTGACCCAGGGTCACGCAGAGGCAACACAAAGGGTGAGAGAGATTTTGAAATTTTGCAGCAAAGTCAGTTTTAGAAGCCGAGAGTCGGGGTGTGAGACTGGGAGGCTGAGAGAAATGACTCTGAGCAGCAAATCGATCAGCTGGTTGGGTGACACAATTCCTAGAGGGGATGATGCGGGGACCGTGTAAGGATTGCGCAGAGGCATCACAGGGCCCCAGAGGCACCTCATATAGTGTCTGGATCAGCTGAGATTTTTCTCAGTGATTGTGTGAGGTAATCTCACAAATATTTATGCTAGTGTTTCTCTCTCTGTAACTGAATAACTTGTGAGGTACTCAGATATGTATTCAAAATATGCTACTTCTTAATAATAATAAACCCTCAGAACTATTGCACTAGTTTTCCTGCATTGGGTTTATTTCGTGCCATTTTTCCAAAAATAACGGTGTCATTTTTGTTGTGATTTCTTTCTTTCTCACTCTCTTCTTTCTGCATAATATTTAAGTAAGTGAAGCTTGTAGTGTATGTGTTTATATATTTACCATAGGAAACTGAAAATAATTTGGTTGATTAATTTAACAAATAGAAGAAACATTATTTGTTGTTGCAGTAGGGATTCCGGTTTATGGAATTTTCACAATGTGTCCTAGCCTCCCTGAAATTTTGAGGCTTAGAGCACATGCAATGCTACCAGAAATCAACATGCAATTTATCCAGAACTTGCACGATAATGTGGCATTACCTACACCATTATCCTAGCCCTTACAAGCGATCTACAAGCATCTTTGATTTGTTTGGAGACCCATGAGGACACTTGTGTGCCCCCACATGTCATTTGGAGCACCATAGGTTATTACAAGGGGCCAACTCCTTGTCCACTGCTTTTGAGGGTCCTACTCTTCATTACGGCACCCATGGACCTGATTAGGCCACCCTATGACATGCATATATTATTATTTAACCTCTTGAGAGGCTTATTCTTTCATTTATGAGATAGTTTGGTGGGTTTGTCACCAAAATTTGGATTATTAGAACACTATTTTATTTTAGGGGCTTATGTAGGCCAAGAAGGCTAATTATAACTCCTCATTAGTGTATAAATGCAAGTGAGATGATTTCATTTTCTCATCATCACTTTGGATTGGATCTTTTCTCTCTTGATATTTTCACACTTTTTCTAGAGGATGAATTAGAGTTTTATGCATGAATTTTGATGTGTGGATATTGGTCTATCTTCTCTTGGAGCTTCTCTCCTGTCAATTGTGAATGTTTTGATATATTATATTACATGTAAGTACATTATTTTAATGTTATTCTTGTTTTACTTTGTCATATACATTGGACTGAGATTTTCGTTGTTCTAGTGCTAATTGTCACATGCATTGACTGCTAAAAATTGTGGAATTTTGTCTCTATTTTTAGCATCTCTCAATGTATGGGCCATGTAATATGTATGAAATATCCCAGGGGTAATTATATCAAATAATTTTACCTTGATAAGCCATTCCTTTTTCACATCAAAGTATAAAAGCTGCGAGGTTACTTCTTCTTGACCTAGAGGGCAAGCGCAATTATCTTGAGGCTTCCTTGACTAGGAACCAAAAAGTCCTACTCATATTCATCATAGAATCCATTCTACCAAACATTAAGGCACTCATTTACAAAGGGTGGTCACCAAAACTCATATTCTTTCACCTCCTTCTAGGTCTAGCCAAGTTGGGGTACCTAGGGCATCAATCTCCCCACAAGCTAGCCATCCAAAAAATTCGATCTCGTAGGGTCTCCTTTATTGGCCTTTTCTCAAGCTCTCCTCCAATTTTGAAGCCATTTTGACAGTGGATTTGGGAGAAAAACCAAGCCCTATCTCAGGGATCAAAACTTGCCGTACCATCCCCAAGACTAGTACCTCATAGGGTCAAAATAACATCTTCAAGTGAAGTTATTTCTTTGATCCTTTCCTTCACCTTGTCTATGTTAAATATATCATTGGTTGCTACATACCTTCCTCATACCTTAAACCGGGTCCAGTTGGCCCCATGTGGTCCTGCTCCTTTGAAAGATTATTCTTCAAGAACCATCCAGGATACTAATTCTAACAATGATTTAGGGGTTCGGGAACTCCTTCGTGAGTCTTATCCCATAAAACTAACCCTCAAATCTTCTCTTCCTTTCCCTAAAATACATAGTATCTTGCTTAGAAAGCAAGCAAGCTTTATTCTTTAAACTCTTATGGGAAAGGGTTTATTTGGGTCACTCATATCCATTGGCTTATCCTTCACTAGTGATTCCATATATATCGGGTCTCCTCCCATTGGTGAAAGTTCGTAAATAAAAGGGAGTCTTAACTGAGGTGACAGTGCGCTAAGTCTCCATTTGTTGCCCTTGGCCTAGCATTTTCCCTTTTGGGATCCCCCTCATGTCCCCTACTAGTTTGAGCAGTAACAGAGCCCAAGGGCTAGCATACATGTAAATTTATATAATTTTCTCAAAGTAAAATTGTTAGATCATATGGTGAATCAGATCACCTAAGATAACATGTATCAATAGAATGTTCTTATCACCAACAAATGAAATAACATTTTATTTAAAATATCCAACACAATATAGGATCACTCATAGCTAACACATACCACATATCACCAGAAGAAGAATATCATGAATCAAACCCCAAATTCATCCCATTATGATAAAAAATGTTCCTAGGAGAGCAACAACTCAATACCAGTGTTGCAAAATTACATCGTCCAAAGATATCAAATAGAAGCTCAATAGCTTCTTTATATAGAGAAACCCCTCTAAGTGGAAAATAATGGCTAGTTGGCTTGATCCTCGTCAAAGTAATCTCAAGCATTGAAAATAACTTGATCATCTTTTAATCTCCACGATCAAATTTTTAATTTTGAGGAAAACTTCGAATTTTTCTTTAAACCCACTTTTAATTAATCCAAAAAATTATTATTTTGGATTAATTTCATGAAATTTTTTACTTTGACTTAACCACCAAGGTCTAAGGGCTCAAATTTTCTTAAAATATATGTTTTTCCGTTAGTGGGGGGCCTCCAAAAATTGACTTTTCTTTGACCCACAATTTTTTTTATTATTTTCCACTTGGAGAGAACTTAATTAATTTTCTGGCATAGGATTTTAATTTAATTTAGCTATAAAAATTAATTAATTAACATTAGAGGGGATTTAATGATTTTTCCACGCTCAAATATTTTTAGCCATGGTTTCTGATTATGAGGGACCATGCACTAAAATATTTTTACATCAAATAATTACAAATTCAACCCTTAGAAGGGGAAATGCACATTTATATTTAGACCATCAAAAACTTACCCAATTATGCAACACAATATGATCTAGTATGAAACCAAATGTGCTTGTAATGAAATAATTTAGTCAATGTGCTAAAATTATTCCCAAACACATTTTTACAATAGAGTCGATATAACACTAAGACTCACCTAAGATCTTGTCAATGAATTCCACCCTAACTATGGGGTTTAAACTAGAAGAAAAACTATTGGTTATCCATGTTTAGAAACACACATAATTTGGTTAAGTCAAAAAACTTCCTAGGATGAAATCCCTTTCCAAAATCAAAAGCTTACCTAGGTGTTGTTACATAATTAAATGGTCATACTAGCATCATTTACAATACAACTTGCATGAATTGGGTTTACAATGATATAAACATGTTGGTTGATGACTTTGATCTTTGATAATTTTGATACACATCTTTATATTCTTCTTCCTTGGACTATTGACAATGTGTGTTCAACGATGCACAAAGCCATGAAAAGGCTTGATGAGAAGAATATGATCAACTTTTGGGACAATCCTTCAAAAAGACCTAAGTTGAAGTCTATGGCTAGATTAGAGTTTACCCTAGGGAAAAATTGCATAGGGCTTATGATGTCAACCCTAAAACGAAATATGTTACCATGGAATGGGGTCATTTTTTGGCAATGAGTCACAAAACACCAATAGAAACCTTCCAAAGGCACAATGCACCTACCCTAGTTGAATTCATCCCTAACCTTAGCTTAGTGGCTTGCTAAAAAGGGATGAGAATTTGAGGAGGGAGAGAAGAATAAGGTTTTGAAGAGATTTTTATGATGTTATTACCTATGTGGAAAGGCTAGTGCTTGTTCTTGGGTGATGGAGTCTAGAGGGAGATCCACTTATGAAAAATCAAGCCCTAGAATGGATTAAGGGATATTGAAAAACCCTAGTTTTCATACCCTAGATATCATTTTATGAGGGAAGAAGGTCATTGAGGAGATCTTAGCATGAAGGGTCACTCAAGGTATTGCCACATAAATCTTAAGGGTGATATATATAATACTTCGCTAATATTTCATAGGAAAATATTCACTAACATAGAATATTCCATTCAACAACATAGAGTACTTACAAGAAAATGTATGAACTAATCCTTTATTATTCCAAAATGATGTCTCCAAAGTAAGAGAATGTCTCCATAAGTAAATACTCACAAAAGATCACATTTCCACAAGAAACAAGTTTATTTTAGCTAGGATGAAATCGTGTAAAGAGGCTGAATTGCATTAGGAGAATTTTGAGGTCTAAAATGGGCCTCCTAAGAAAAATGTATAACCAAAATAAACTTTATAAGAACCAATAGGATTCAATATGATGATGTCAACCATGAGGGATGATTCACCATTTTTGGAGTAAAAAAGTAAAAAGATTAAGAAATAATAAAATGATAAAACTATTTTTTCAATTCGTATTTTCAACTTATTTTCCTGAAATTTTACTCAAATTTTGAGAGAGAGTACTCGTTAGATGAAAAATTTAATTCATCATCCAAGGAGTACCCATGTTGCACAGTTTTGATGGACTCTACTACATGAAAAACGAGAAATACATGAAAAAATGTGATTGCAATCACATTTTTCATGTATTTCTCATTTTTTGTGTAGCAGGATCCATTGAAAGTATGAAAAATAGGTACTTCTTGGATGAGGAATCAAAGTTTGCATCCAACGAGTGTTTCTGCTCTAAATTTGAGTAAACCCATAGGGAGATAAGTTGAAAATACGAGTTGAAAAAATGTTTTTTCATTTTTTCCCTCTAAAATTTGATGACGTAATCTAATTTTATTTATTATTTCCACTATTATTTTATAATTTCCTTAGGAGGCTCATTTTAGACCTAAAAGCTTCCCTAATGGATTTGCAAGTGATGATCAAGAATACAAGTGAGGTGACCTCTATTTATATGAGGTCTATCTCATCAAATTTATGACTAATGAAGCCCCTACATTTTTGACACAAAATAACCTTGGGTTACAAGCAAACCCACTAGCTAAATGACAAAATAGACCGTAATTTCCCACACGCTTGACTCATAGCCTCTAAAAGTGCTAATGTCATGCCATTTTAAGACTCCACATGACATGTTAAGTTGTAATGAGGTGTGAAAAAGTTCCATAGTGCTAGAATGATCCAAAATTTGAGGAAGGTCCCTCATATCCACCTCAAATTCTCCTTTCGGGTACCAAGTCCAGCTAGGGTGCTATCATTTACTCCATGGGTCTCAAACTATCAAAATAGGGCCTCCTTTTCCAACAGTATGGAGCTTCTCCAAGTGCAACAAGACCTACCTCATCTATCAATGGGAAACAATCCTCATATTGGCTCTGCATCACGTCCTGCCCATCAAGTTGTGCCAAGGCTAGCCTGGGGGCATGTTAGATATAATGGTGTCATCATGAAGAATCTTCAATGTTATGCCAAAGTAGACCAACGTCCTAGGTCTGAGGGTGGTCTAGGACATATAACATCTGCTCAACTCATCAAGATGCCAAACTCTTGCAATATTTCATTTGCTAAGCCATTTATCTCTCTAACGAGGCCTGGGTACCTATGGATTGGGCTCCCTCAAGGCCTAGGCTACTGTGGATCACCTGATAAAAAAAACATGAACTCAAGTGAAAGCAACCATCCACTAGAGACTAAGACCATATATGCATCTAAGTGGGCCATACTTGGATATTAAGGGAATATTAATACTTCAAACAAGAATCACCTTCTGATATCTAGCTATACCAAGTCTCGTAAAGGCGTTACCTAACTTGATAAAGGTGGATAATGATCAACCATATTAGGTGCTTCCAACCCTAAGGGGAAGTGACAATTCCAAGGTCAACCAATCAATCAATAGGTGTTAGTGTAAATATGTGATAATGGAGATGAAATGGCTTCATGGCCAAGTGCCATAGTCAAAATGACCGACTGATGGGGTGTCAATATCTTGAGTGTATAAATGTAAAGGTAGTAACAATTGTGTAGGCATAAGTTACCCTGCATGGCTTGCTTTTTCCACCCCTCTTGTGCAAATTTTACATCTTGATAATGCTTTATATTATCACATACAACTCAAGGGTCAGAGCTTTCCCTTTATGATGTAGCATTTTTATTAACCCTTAAGATGAGACAGTTTATCACTCATCAGGGTTGGGACATGCAAGGGTTCCTTTTGATGTAAAGGAGCATCATGTGCATAGGAACCAAGTGATGGCTAATGAGGAGGGTAGAGCTCATGGTAGGCTTTTCCCATGCACTATCTTATGTCTCGACCATCTTTTTCATTGTTATTTTCTTCATTTTTCTTTTGATTTAGCCATGTCATGCTTTTGCACTCTTTTAGCTGCATCAAACTCCAGGGCAATGTTTTTTGGCCCTACTCAAGGGGTATGGAAATATGGGTGCCAAATCCCAATGAACCAATGACAAGTTAGACCCGAAGAATGGATGTGGCATATGGGGCTTGTAATGTGTCATGGAAAGTGTCAAGTTTGGTATAGGGGATAATGTACATGCTATATCAATTTGGATTTCCCAAGTAGTGCCCCTCTTATAACCCTATGTCCCTAAGGGAAGTCTTAATGGACTAGGGAGACCATTGAAATATTCTTTGTATATATTCAATAGTAAATAGAACTTACTAGACAACATGAAAGAATATCCAATGCTTTCAAAACAAAAGAAGATAGACACCTTGGAGGAAGAGGAAAAAACAATAACATCTACCTTGGTAGGTCTAAGTACCACTACCATGTCTAAGGTGAGTAGGCCTACTCAACAAATTATCTATACAAGGAGAGAAAACACTAGAACCAAGCTCATTGGGAAACCTAAACCTCCCTCTGCTACTCCCATTATAATAGAAGAGACACCTAGTCTTGAAGGGAAAGAGCTACGGGAGGGAGAAATATAAGGTTTGAGCCACAGATACAAGAAATTGAAATACACCATGATAGGATAATAGTACTTCCTAAGAAAATAGAGCAACTTGTGCACCTATAGGAGAAACTTGTCTAGCTACAAGAATAGCCTATACAACTACAAGAACAACATGTAGAACTATAGGAGAGAGAAAAAGTTGCAAAATAGTCTGCACCAAGAGTCACCTTCCTTCTTCTCCTATCCACTAATGGATGACTCTCTTGTTACGGGGAAATCAAGAAGTGTGTTTCCTACACATCTGGTGCCCCATTTGATGATTTAGGTAGAGAATTCCAAAGTAGAAACATATAGATGGAAGACGATTGCACATGATAAAAGGGTGGTTGATCTTGCCAACATGGAAGATGAAGTCAACAAGCTGATAGAGGAAATGACTCTCTTAAAAATGGAAGAAGCTATAAGAAGAGAGAACCTCGAAAGAGAAATTCAACACATAATAAATCAATTGCAACATGCACAAGAGTTGTTGAAGGAAAAGGATGCTCAAATAAAAACAATGGAGACATCCTTAGGAACCATGGCACACATTTCTTTGGAAGTTTCCAATTTTAGGCAACATTCTTGGGCATACTCACTACTCCTATAGAACAATGGTGTAAGATATTTATTAACAACCACTAAGATCTATTAGCATGGGTAGTTGTTTTATTGATGATATGGATTGACATAAAATTGCCACTCCTCGAAAAGGAAGCTTAATTTTCTTAAGTGAAGCATGCAGTGAGTCATCTCCATGATAACCTTATTCTTCTATTCTACTACAACAGTTTTCGATGGAGTATAAGGAATGATTCTCTAGCAAGAGATGCATTGAGATATGAAAATATTCTACAAAGAATTGTTATTATATTAACCTCTACCAATAGCCTTGAGACACTTGATCTTCTTGGTGCTTTGATTTTCAACAAGACCCTTGAATTCTTGAAACTTTTCAAACACCTCATACTTCAATTTAATGATGTATACCTGAAGAAAGTGCGAAAATATTTAATGAAGTTGAGGAAGTACCTAGAATATGTAACCATAAGCCCCCAAATATCACTATGAACTAGTGGAAGAGGTTGAGATGCTTGTCTCACTTTGTCTTTCAGATATGCCACCTAATGATGATTTTTGATTGCACACCCCTCATAGACACCACTAGGTATTTCAACCTATGGAAGAACATCATTGGTATGCAATTAACTCATATTTCATAAAGATCCATAATTGGTGTGATTGAGATGTTGACCCATATATGTTTGTGTCATCACTGTTAGCTACCATACAAACAAACCCTTCCTTCTTTTAAGAAGGATTCTTTCATAACTTGTACATATGATAAAATTCACATCTCAAGAAAAACACCTTGAAACCATCACTCGTGTCCTTTACAACCCTCTATCTAACCAAAATTTCACCTTTTTATTGGTGTGTGTAAGGTTGTATTAGAAACAATTATTGGTCAAACACTTGGGACATAAAGAATGTATCCAAACTTCACTATATCAATGATGTCACCACCATATCCTTTAATATATATTGTTGATTTGTCATCATAAACAATTTCTCTCCATTGTGTTCTTGTCTAGACTCAGAGAGTACGCATTCATGTCTAGTCATGTGTTGGGTGGCTCCAAGATCAATGATCCACTATTGCTGAGAAGAATAGGACCAAATTCTAGAGTATATGATCTTCTTGATGTTTTGATTTTCAACAAGACCCTTGAATTCTTGAAACTTTCCAAACACCTCATACTTCAATTTAATAATGTATACCTGAAGAAAGTGTGAAAGTATTTAATGAAGTTGAGGAAGTACCTAGAATATGCAACCATAAGACCACAAATCGCACTATGAACTAGTGAAAGAGGTTGTGATTCTTGTCTCACTTTGTCTTTCAGATATGCCACCTAAAGATGTTTTTTCATTACACACCTCATAGAAACACTAGGCATTTCAATCTACGGAAGAACATCAATGGTATGCAATTAAATCATATGTCATAAAGATCCATAATTGGCGTGATTGAGATGTTGACCCATTATACGTTTTTTCATCATTTTTAGCTACCATAGAAACAAACACTTCCTTATTTTAAGAAGGATTCTTTCATAACTTATACATATGATAAAATTCACATCTCAAGGAAAACACCTTGAAACCATTACTCATGTCCTTTACAACCCTCTATCTAACCAAAATTTCACCTTTTTATTGGTGTGTGTAGGGTTGTATTAGAAACAATTATTGGTCAAACATTTGGAATATAAAGAATGCATTCAAACTTCATTATATCAATGATGACACCACCATATCGCTTAATATATATTGTTGATTTGTCACCATAACCACTTTCTTTCCATTGTGTTCTTGTCTACTGTTAGTGCCTTGATCTACAACACCCAACCTACCCAAGGCAGGAGATCCAGTTTATGACCCAAAAGCATAACCTATTATTTAAGGACCATGCTTAACCTGGTAGCTAACCCTACCAGGTTGGGAGAGGGCTCTCTCCTTGTCAATCTCAATTAAGATATTGGCAACTAGGACTTGAGATGACTGAATTGAATGCTGATTTTGGGCTAGGTATAGTAGATTAGAGTTTCTGATTTGAATTTTTAGGTTTTGGTTGCTGGATCAATTGGAGAAGGCAGCTTGGGTCCGAGAAATCAACTCAGGGATATAGTCATGTCTTGTGGGGCGAGGTAGACAAGGGTTTTTGTACTAGCAATGGATTAAGATGGTAGTTTAAGACAACTAAGGACTTGAGGAGGGCATAAAGAAACTATGAATCCTCTTCAAACAATTGAAAACATTGAAAACCAAATGCATTCCCAAGACAAAGCACTGTAAATTAGTGTATTTTGTATATTCACCTTGATTCATTTAGTTTAGAAGAGAGAGAGATGTGGATACATATAAAACATCATAAAAAAATCATTACAAAAAAGAAACAATGCATAAATTCACTGTCACAAGAATCCCACAAAAATAGTTGTGAAACCTCCTTTTATTCCTTGCCAAACTGCTGATACAAATGTTCAATGAGTGCCAACACTTCTGCCAAAGTCCAACCTTTTTAAATGACTATGAAATTACATAATATAGGCAAGGAAACCACTCATGCTAGCTATCAGGGTCGAATCCATGAGAAGAGGGGTGGTTTCAACCATATCTAAACTAAGAACAGGAACATAGGCAGTGAAACAACTTGCCTCTAAAACCAAGGAAACCAATTCATTACAACTCAAAACCACTTAGAACTTGATGTATCTACCATATGAAGTGATTTTCATCCATATTTACATCGAAATCATCATTTACCATGCTTAAATTTACCAAGAAATGAGGAAAAAGTGATCTCCCAAGAAACTAGGAAAAATCTGGAAAATCAAGCAAAATTGGCAAAATCAATTTAATGCGCAGCGCCAAAATTTTAATGTGCATCTCTTTGTCTAGGCCAATTTTGGAAGCCTTCCCAGAGTCCAAATTAGGTGTAGGATAGCTCGTTAGAAAGCTTGTCGATTCTAATTTTTGGAGAACTTGAATTTCTGAATTTGGGGTTCATTTGCCCCTTTAAAAAAAAATTCTCCCAAGACTACATACTGTTTGGCAAAAAAGTGGTAGAGAGGGCACTTTTTGGGTGTTTTTTTCCCTTTTGGAGACCTAGAACTTGTCCAAAATTCCTCACTATTTCTGAGCTTTCATATTTTTCCATGCTGATTCCAAAAATGTAAACCATTTTGCAAGAAGATGTCCCCACAAAAGCGCAGCGCCGGTGGCACTACGCACCTATTGGAAAAGCCTATTTTTCAATTTCAAAAATGTCAAAATTTCTCCAAATTTCTTGAAATTTGGCATGAATGATCCTTGTTAAGTACTTTGATGATTCAATGACGCTTCAGCCAAGATCTTGAGTTTATCTTGCTCTTTTTTGCTTCTCAAAGCTCTTTTAACTTGGCTTTTAGCCTCTTTACCCTTGTTTTGCGAATCTTGTTTCGGGTTAAGTAGTGATAGGCCATATGGCGCAACATTTTCTTCTCTTTGTTGTATTTCTCAAGAATCTTCTCAAGGTGAATGTTCGCCCTCTCCAACCATGACTCACAGTCATCCTCAACTTCTTGCTCAAGGGAGGTCATCTTGATCTTTCTTTTCTTTGCCTCTTACCTATTTTATCTAATCATTTGTAGCTCCATAATAGCTTGCTTATCTGTCAATTGTTTGTTTTCTTGCTCAAGAAATTTGATGATCCATTTGACCCTCTCAAGGTTAAGTGATAAGGCTTGTATTTTAGCCTCTGTCTCTTTGATAATCACGTCCTTGAGTCTTGAGCTTTTTGAGCCCAAATCAGTAACATCCTCCTCAATCAAAATAAACTCTTTGTCTTTCCCTTCAAGAGGGCTCTTCTCATGCATCTTTTGCTTTCCTTTATCTTTGCCCTTCTGTTTCTACCCAACCTCTACCTGTTTAGCTAGAGAAGAGGGAAAAGCCCCTTCCACCCCTGGTAGAGATAGCATTTGGCTATGGTCTAGTGAAGAAAACGAGACCTCTTCCACCCTTGGCGAAGATAGTACTTGCTTGGCAGCAGCAAAAAGCCTCCTTGTGCCTCTCTCATAGGTGACACACCAACACGGTCTCATGAACACCTGGTTGTCCCGATGGCCCTCTTTCCTCCTGAGGCACTGATGGAATCACCCGAGGGCCTTTGAAAATCTCATGGGCAATAAAGGTATCCCATGGTGTATTCAACAAGCTTAGCTGATGCAAGACAACAATTTTGATCAGTGAGAAGTGGTAAATGTTGTTGAGTTGTTGAGGAAAAGGTTTCCTTTGCACATAGTGAGCCATCTTCTCAATATTCCTGCATATAAAGTAAGGGAGGTTCATCATCCTTACTCTTGTGAAATGCATCAACAACCTGATATGATATGTATATACGCAGGGAAACCTTCCTTCACACGTGAAATACTTGATGATGAGTTTTATGAGAGGAGCATAAATGTTCTGCAAGTATTTGAAAGGAAAAACCCCGCTGATTTCACTGTGATATCCAATGTTAATGTAAGGCTCATAATGTTCTCTGCCCACATACTACCCCTTATTCCACGTTTCACCTACATTAGGGATGCTTGTTGCTGTTGAAATGGTGGCAGGTGTTAAGGTGAAAGATACACCAACAAGGTTCACCTAGCCATTGTGGAGATGGATAACAAACAACCTAGCAAGCTCATGATGAAATTTACCCTCTCTACCATTTCACAAAACTGATAACAAGACTGGTGTTTAAAGCTAGGTACAGCAAGAGGGCAGGAAAGCAATTCTGTAAGAGTGGTGGGTGCCTCCCAGATGATCTTCCCCCTTTGTGTGGCTTTCTTGGCACATGAGCTTCTCTAGAAAAATCACTGAGAGTTTCCTCTTCCTTCTCATAATCTGAATCTGTCTTCATGCTTTTGGTAATATGATGGGTGATGAAATTTGAAGTGAAAGCAGATGAGTATGAAGATATTTTGAAATATGAAGTACGAAATGTGTAATGAGGAAGTGCATGCTTGGGGGAATAGGAATTTGGGTTTCTTTTGGGCAATGAGGGGAGTGAATGGTGTTATGGATGTGGAATAAGGGTTTGAGAATAGTGTAATAGGGTTCGGTTTTGGTAAATGAGAGCGGGGTTTGGCGAGTGAAGTTTAATGATTTAGGGGATAGGGAATGTGACTGGGAAAACTCAATATGAATGGAGTAAGTGAGAACAACAAATATCTTTGATAACTTGTGAGAGATTATTTAGCAATTAGTTAGGGTTTGTGTTTACCATTTAGCTAGGGTTTGCTCTAAAGGAAGCCAAACACACTCAATCAACCAAGCATAACTCTTCTTAGCAAGGAGAAGTGATATGCTTACTTGCAACAGGCATCAATTGGTTTTTTAGGAAGTTTGGAGGTGTTTTGAGGCAATTTTGGCTTCTCTAACAGGTGCGCAACGGCCAAGGAACAGGTGCGCAGTGCACTTTTAATGTGAAGCGCCAAACCAAAGTTAACTATAAAACTGCAATAGGTGCGCAACGCCAATTTAGTGCGCAGTGCCAAGGAACAAGTGCGTAGTGCCAAGAAAATGCTTCAATTTTTTACCTTGTTTTTACTTCTCTACTCAAAATCACGATTTTCTCCCTTTGGCTCTTTTAAAATAGGGCCTCCTTTTCCAACAGTATAGGGCTTCTCCAAGTTCAATAAGACCTACCTAGTCTATCAATGGGAAACAATCCTCATATTGGCTCTGCATCAATTCGTGCCCATCAAGTTGTGCCAAGGCCAGCCTGGGGGCATGTTAGATATAGTGGTGTCATCATGAAGAATCTTCAATGCTATGCCAAAGTAGACCAACGTCCTAGGTCTGAGGGTGGTCTAGGACATATAACATCTTCTCAACTCATCAAGATGCCAAACTCTTTCAATATTTCATTTGCTAAGCCATTTATCTCTCTAAGAAGGCCTAGGTACCTATGGATTGGGTTCCCTCGAGGCCTAGGATACTGTGGACCACCTGATAAAAAAAACATGAACTCAAGTGAAAGCAACCATCCACTAGAGACTAAGATCATATATGCATCTAAGTGGGCCATACTTGGATATTAAGGGAATATTAATACTTCAAACAAGAATCACCTTCCAATATCTAGCTATACCAAGTCTCGTAAAGGCGTTACCTAACTTGATAAAGGTGGATAATGATAAACCATATTAGTTGCTTCCAACCCTCAAGGGGAAGTGACAATTCCAAGGTCAACCAATCAATCAATAGGTGTTAGTGTAAATATGTGATAATGGAGAGGAAAAGGCTTCATGGCCAAGTGCCATAGTCAAAGTGACCGACTGATGGGGTGTCAATATCTTGAGTGTATAAATGTAAAGGTAGTAACAATTGTGGAGGTATTAGTTACCCTACTTGGCTTGCTTTTTCCACCCCTCTTGTGCAAATTTTACATCTTCTTGATAATGCTTTATATTATCACATACAACTCAAGGGTCAGAGCTTTCCCTTTATGATGTAGCATTTTTATTAACACTTAAGATGAGACAGTTTATCACTCATTAGGGTTGGGACATACAAGGGTTCCTTTTGATGTAAAGGAGCATCATGTGTAGAGGAACCAAGTGATGGCTAATGAGGAGGGTAGAGAGCTCATGCTAGGCTTTTCCCAAGCACTAGCTTATGTCTCGACCATCTTTTTCATTGTTATTTTCTTCAATTTTCTTTTGATGTGGCCATGTCATGCTTTTGCACTCTTTTAGCTGCATCAACCTCCAAGGAAATGTTTTTTGGCCCTACTCAAGGAGTATGGAAACATGGGTGCCAAATCCCAATGAACCAATGACAAGTTAGACCCGAAGAATGGATGTGGTATATGGGGCTTGTAATGTGTCATGGAAAGTGTCAAGTATGGTATAGGGGATAATGTACATGCTATATCAATTTGGATTTCCCAAGTAGTGCCCCTCTTATAACCCTATGCCCCTAAGGGAATTCTTAATGGACTAGGGAGACCATTGGAATATTCTTTGTATATATTCAATAGTAAAGAGAACTTACTAGACAACATGAAAGAATATCCAATGCTTTCAAAACAAAAGAAGATAGACACCTTGGAGGAAGAGGAAAAAACAATAACATCTACCTTGGTAGGTCTAAGTACCACTACCATGTCTAAGGTGAGTAGGCCTACTCAACAAATTATCTATACAAGGAGAAAAAGCACTAGAACCAAGCTCATTGGGAAACCTAAACCTCCCTCTTCTACTCCCATTATAATAGAAGAGACACCTAGTCTTGAAGGGAAAGAGCTACGGGAGGGAGAAATATAAGGTTTGAGCCAAAGATACAAGAAATTGAGATACACAATGATAGGATAATATTACTTCCTAAGAAAATAGAGCAACTTGTGCACCTATAGGAGAAACTTGTCTAGCTACAAGAGTAGCCTATGCAACTACAAGAACAACATGTAGAACTATAGGAGAGAGAAAAAGTTGCAAAATAGTCTGCACCAAGAGTCACCTTCCTTCTTCTCCTATCCACTAATGGATGACTCTCCTGTTACGGGGACATCAAGAAGTGTGTTTCCTACACATCTGGTGCCCCATTTGATGATTGAGGTAGAGAATTCCAAAGTAGAAACATATAGATGGAAGACGATTGCACATGATAAAAGGGTGGTTGATCTTGCCAACGTGGAATATGAAGTCAACAAGCTGATAGAGGAAATGACCTTCTTAAAAATGGAAGAAGCTATAAGAAGAGAGCACCTCGAAAGAGAAATTCAACACATAATAAATCAATTGCAACATGCACAAGAGTTGTTGAAGGCAAAGGATGCTCAAATAACAACAACGGAGACATCCTTAGGAACCATGGCACACCTTTCTTTGGAAGTTTCCAATTTTAGGCAACATGCTTGGGCATACTCACTACTGCTGGTGTAAGATATTTATTAACAACCACTAAGATCTATTAGCATGGGTAGTTGTTTTATTGATGATATGGATTGACATAAAATTGCCTCTCCTCGAAAAGGAAGCTTAATTTTCTTAAGTGAAGCATGCAGTGAGTCATCTCCATGATAACCTTATTCTTCTATTCTACTACAACAATTTTCATGGAGTATAAGGAATGATTCTCTAGCAAGAGATGCATTGTGATATGAAAATTGTCTACAAAGAATTGTTATTATATTAACCTCTACCAATAGCCTTGAGACACTTGATCTTCTTGGTGCTTTGATTTTCAAAAAGACCCTTTAATTCTTGAAACTTTCCAAACACCTCATACTTCAATTTAATGATGTATACCTTAAGAAAGTGTGAAAATATTTAATGAAGTTGAGGAAATGTAACCATAAGCCCACAAATCTCACTATGAACTAGTGGAAGAGGTTGAGATGCTTGTCTCACTTTGTCTTTCAGATATGCCACCTAATGATGATTTTGATTGCACACCCCTCATAGACACCACTAGGTATTTCAACCTATGGAAGAACATCATTGGTATGCAATTAACTCATATGTCATAAAGATCCATAATTGGTGTGATTGAGATGTTGACCCATAATATGTTTGTGTCATCACTGTTAGCTACCATAGAAACAAACCCTTCCTTCTTTTAAGAAGTATTCTTTCATAACTTGTACATATGATAAAATTCACATCTCAAGAAAAACACCTTGAAACCATCACTCGTGTCCTTTACAACCCTCTATCTAACCAAAATTTCACCTTTTTATTGGTGTGTGTAAGGCTGTATTAGAAACAATTATTGGTCAAACGCTTGGGACATAAAGAATGTATCCAAACTTCATTATATCAATGATGACACCACCATATCTTTTAATATATATTGTTGATTTGTCACCATAAACACTTTCTCTCCATTGTGTTCTTGTGTAGACTCAGAGAGTACACATTCATGTCTAGTCATGTGTTGGGTGGCTCCAAGATCAATGATCCACTATTGCTGAGAAGAATAGGAACAAATTCTAGAGTATATGATCTTCTTGATGCTTTGATTTTCAACAAGACCCTTGAATTCTTGAAACTTTCCAAACACCCAATACTTCAATTTAATGATCTATACCTGAAGAAAGTGTGAAAGTATTTAATGAAGTTGAGGAAGTACCTAGAATATGTAACCATAAGACCACAAATCACACTATGAGCTAGTGAAAGAGGTTGTGATTCTTGTCTCACTTTGTCTTTCAGATATGCCACCTAAAGATGTTTTTCATTACACACCCCTCATAGACACAGTAGGCATTTCAATCTACCGAAGAACATCAATGGTATGCAATTAAATCATATGTCATAAAGATCCATAATTGGCGTGATTGAGATGTTGACCCATAATACGTTTGTGTCATCACTGTTAGCTACCATAGAAACAAACACTTCTTTTTTTAAGAAGGATTCTTGCATAACTTATATATATGATAAAATTCACATCTCAAGGAAAATACCTTGAAACCATTACTCATGGCCTTTACAACCCTCTATCTAACCAAAATTTCACCTTTTTATTGGTATGTGTAGGGCTGTATTAGAAACAATTATTGGTCAAACACTTGGAATATAAAGAATGCATTCAAACTTCATTATATCAATGATGACACCACCATATCCATTAATATATGTTGTTGATTTGTCACCATAACCACTTTCTTTCCATTGTGTTCTTGTCTACTATTAGTGCCTTGATCTACCTCAGGCTGAAGGAAGGCAGATCTAGGGTAACATCAAACCATACTTAACCTGGTAGCTAACCCTACCAGGTTGGGAGAGGGCTCTCTCCTTGTCAATCTCAATTAATATATTAGCAACTAGGACTTCAGATGACTGAATTGAATGCTGATTTTAGGCTAGGTATAGTAGATTAGGGTTTCTTATTTGAATTTTTAGGTTTTGGTTGCTGGATCAATTGGAGAAGGCAGCTTGGGTCCGAGAAATCAACTCAGGGACAAAGTCATGTCTTGTGGGGTGAGGTAGACAAGGGTTTGTGTAGTAGAAATGGATTAAGATGGTAGTTTAAGACAACTAAGGAGTTGAGGAGGGCATAAAGAAACTATGAATCCTCTTCAAACAATTGAAAACATTGAAAACCAAATGCATTCCCAAGACAAAGCACTGTAAATTAGTGTATTTTGTCTATTCACCTTGATTCATTTAGTTTAGAAGAGAGAGAGATGTGGATACATATAAAACATCATAAAAAAATCATTACAAAAAAGAAACAATACATAAATTCACTGTCACAAGAATCCCACAAAAATAGTTGTGAAACCTGGTTTTATTCCTTTCCAAACTGCTGATACAAATGTTCAATGAGTGCCAACACTTCTGTCAAAGTCCAACCTTTTGAAATGACTAATAAATTACATAATATAGGCAAGGAAACCACTCATGCTAGCTATCAGGGTCGAATCCATGAGAAGAGGGGTGGTTTCAACCATATCTAAACTAAGAACAAGAATATAGGCAGTGAAACAACTTGCCTCTAAAACCAAGGAAACGAATTCGTTACAACTCAAAACCACTTGGAACTTGATGTATCTACTGTATGAAGTGATTTTCATCCATATTTACATCGAAATCATCATTTACCATGCTTAAATTTACCAAGAAATGAGGAAAAAGTGATCTCCCAAGAAACTAGGAAAAATATGGAAAATCAGGCAAAATTGGCAAAATCAATTTAATGCACAACGCCAAAATGTTAATGTGCATCGCTTTATCTAGGCCAATTTTGGAAGCCTTCCCGGAGTCCAAATTAGGTGTAGGATAGCTCGTTGGAAAGTTGGTCGAGTCTAATTTCTGGAACAAGTTGAATTTCTGAATTTGGGGTTCATTTGCCCCTTCAAAAATTTATTCGCCCAAGACTACTTACTGTTTGGAAAAAAAGTGGTAGAGAGGGCACTTTTTGGGTGTTTTTTTCCCTTTTGGAGACCTAGAACTTGTCCAAAATTCCTCACTATTTTTTAGCTTTCATATTTTTCCATGATGATTCCAAAAATGTAAACCATTTTGCAAGAAGATGTTCCCAACAAAAGCGCAACGCCGGTGGCGCTACGCACCTATTGGAAAAGCCTATTTTTCAATTTCAAAAATGTCAAAATTTCTCCAAATTTCTTGAAATTTGGCATGAATTATCATTGTTAAGTACTTTTATGATTCAATGATGCTTCATCCAAGATATTGAGTTTATCTTGCTCTTTTTTGCTCCTCAAAGCTCTTTTTAGCTTGGCTTTTAGCCTCTTTACCCTTGTTTTGCGAATCTTGTTTCGAGTTAAGTAGTGATAGGCCATATGGCACAACATTTTCTTCTCTTTGTTGTCTTTCTTAAGCATCTTCTCAAGGTGAATGTTCACCCTCTCCAGCCATGACTCTCAGTCATCCTCAATTTCTTGCCCAAGGGAGATCATCTTGATCTTTCTTTTCTTTGCCTCTTGCCTATTTTATCTAATCATATGTAGCTCCATAATAGCTTGCTTATCTGTCAATTGTTTGTTTTCTTGCTCAAGAAATTTGATGATCCATTTGGCCCTCTCAAGGTTAAGTGATAAGGCTTGTATTTTAGCCTTCTTCTCTTTGATAATCACATCCTTGAGTCTTGAGCTTTTTGAGCCCAAATCAGTAACATCCTCCTCAATCAAAATAAATCTCTTTCTTTCCCTTCAAGAGGGCTCTTCTCATGCATCTTTTGCTTTATTTTATCTTTGCCCTTCTGTTCCTACCCAACCTCTACCTGTTTAGCTAGAGAAGAGGGCAAAGCCCCTTCCACCCCTGGTGGAGATAGCATTTGCTTATGGTCTAGTGAAGAAAATGAGACCTCTTCCACCCTTGGCAGAGATAGTACTCGCTTGGCAGCAGCAAAAACCCTCCTTGTGCCTCTCTCATAGGTGACAAACACCAGCACGGTCTCATCAACACCTGGTTGTCCCGATGGCCCTCTTTCCTCCCGAGGCACTGATGGAATCACCTGAGGGCCTTTGAAAATCTCATGGCTAATAAAGGTATCCCATGGTGTATTCAACAAGCTCAGCTGATGCAAGACAACAATGTTAATCAATGAGAAGTGGTAAATGTTGTTGAGTTGTTGAGGAAAATGTTTCCTTTGCACATAATGAGCCATCTTCTCAATATTCCTGCATATAAAGTAAAGGAGGTTCATCATCCTTACTCTTGTGAAATGCATCAACAACCTGATATGATATGTATATACGCAAGGAAACCTTCCTTCACAGGTGAAATACTTGATGATGAGTTTCATGAGAGGAGCATAAATGTTCTACAAGTATTTGAAAGGAAAAACCCTGCTGATTTGACTGTGATATCCAGCCTTAATGTAAGGCTCATAATGTTCTTTGCCCACATACTGTCCCTTATTCCACTTTTCACCTACATTAGGGATTCTTGTTGCTGTTGAAATGGTGGCAGGTGTCAAGGTGAAAGAGACACCAGCAAGGTTCACCTGGCCATTGTGGAGATGGATAACAAACAACCTAGCAAGCTCATGATGAAATTTTACCCTCTCTACCATTTCACAAAACTGATAACAAGACTAGTGTTTAAAGCTAGCTACAGCAAGAGGGAAAGAAAGTAATTCTGTAAGAGTGGTGGGTTCCTCCCAGATGATCTTCCCCCTTTGTGTGGCTTTCTTGGCACATGAGCTTCTCTAGAAAAATCACTGAGAGTTTCCTCTTCCCTCTCATAATCTGAATCTGTCTTCATGCTTTTGGTATATGATGGGTGATGAAATTTGAAGTGAAAGCAGATGAGTATGAAGAGATTTTGAAATATGAAGTAAGGAATGTGTAATGAGGAAGTGAATGCTTGGGGGAATAGGAATTTGGGTTTCTTTTGGGCAATGAGGGGAGTGAATGGTGTTATGGATGTGGAATAAGGGTTTGAGAATAGTGTAATAGGGTTAGGGTTTGGTAAATGGGAGTGGGGTTTGGGGAGTGAACTTTAATGATTTAGGGGATAGGGAATGTGACTGGGAAAACTAAATATGAATGGAGTAAGAGAGAACAACAAATATCTTTGATAACTTGTGAGAGGTGATTTAGCAATTAGTTAAGATTTGTGTTTACCATTTAACTAGGGTTTGCTCTAAAGGAAGCCAAACACACTCAATCAACCAAGCATAACTCTTCTTAGCAAGGAGAAGTGATATGCTTACTTGGAATAGGCATCAATTGGTTTTTTAGGAAGTTTGGAGGTGATTTGAGGCAATTTTGGCCTCTCTAATAGGGGAGCAGTGCCAAGGAACAGGTGCGCAGTGCACTTTTAATATGCAACGCCAGACCAAAGTTAAACTGCAATAGGTGCGCAACGCCAATTTAGTGCGCAGTGCCAAGTAACAAGTGCGTAGTGCCAGGAAAATGCTTCAATTTTTTTCCTTTTTCTTTCCTTCTCTACTCAAAATCACGATTTTCTCCCTTTGGCTCTTTCAATTCAACAATGAAGACATGAAACACATGAATTGGCTTTTATATCCCTTCTCAATTAATTTTTCATTAACCAAAACCTACTTTTCTAATGTTTTGTCAGATTTTTCAAAATGCTCTGTTTCACTTACATCTGACTTTTACCTTTTTGCAGGTGGACTCATACATTGACTTTTTGTAGTGGCAGGAGTTGAATTTGTCCCCAGGTCCCCAGGTCACCAGGAGCAATTCAATTACATATTAGGACAATAAAATTACATCAAGTGATTCATTAACTACAAATGCTCAATTTCACCTAAAAACAGAGTTTTGAGGTAAAAGAGTTTTATTTAGCATAACAGAAGTAAACTTATGACTCTTTGAACCTTTTTATCTTCCTCATGTGCCTGCAGACCTTTTAATTCAATTAGGATGACCAAGATGACAAACCCTAAGACCTAATGAAACTAAACCCTAAAACTGGTTTTTATAAATGAAATGAAACAGGGTGATAGTAAATGACTAAAGAAAATGTGTAAATAGGTCAGCAGGTGAATGCCATGAGGGAAATTGACATGAAACCACTCCCATCAGTCGATCCATGAACTAATGGAATGCAGTTGATCGAATGAGACACCTAATATGCATGCAAAAGAGAAATTTGATCACTGATGGAAGTGTGAAGACACTGACACTAACATTGGTTCCAATGGGGATGGTAGCTCTTGGGAGGTGCCAATAACCACAGATCTTTGGAAAAGCAGACTAGTTCTTTCATATGAACAACAAGAAAGAACTACTTAAAGGAAACTCCCATGAAAACTTGTAAACAAATCCATTGAATAACATGGATTCTCTATCTGACTCCAAAAACACTGCATAAGGATCTTGAAATTCATGCACACTGGGACTTAACTCATCTAATGGATTACTTTTCTTCTCCTCGTACCATGAATACAAACTTTCATCTGAGCTTTATGACGAGACTCCTGCTGAAAATGACAGAAACTAGCTGCCAGATCAGGTTTGTATCAGTACACGTTTCAAGCTCACAGGTAGCTAATGGAGAAGGACTTTGACTATAGACATCATCCAACACATCAGTTATTGGATCGTGAAAAACTTGCAAAGACTGTTGCAGCCCATTTTCTATTGGTTCCGATGAGATTACATGATTTCCTATAGGCTACTCATTTGAAGATATACTATGCATTTTTCCCTTCAAAAACTGAAATGATTCAAAACAAAAAGGTACAGAATCATCTCGCATCATTTGATCATATGTTCCAACTTCCAGGTCTTCATCTACAACTTGACAATCAACGTCATTTGGTGGTTACAAATCTCAATATGAGAAGTCTTGAATAAGGATTTCATTGCCCTTAAGATGGTTCATATCAAAACTTGTCGACAATTGATTTTTGATTGCATGAAAGTTGTCTCTGATGAACTGAAACGAAGTAAAACAAAATGGCAAAGAGCCTTCAATTACTTCAAAATTTTATGCACTTTCCTCCTCACTTCCATGGCTGATATGCAACAGTTGATCATTGTACTCGAGCTGCTAAAAGTGAACTTCGTTCTTCCACAAGTTAGATGCTGATTTGTCTGCAAGACTAGCTTTGCTTTGGAGAACATAATCGTCATCATATTGATCAAACATAGAGAATTGATCAATATAAAACACATCATCAAGCATACATGTCATATCAACAGATCTCTCTTCTCCAAGATGGTCTATAAAACAATCATTGTCAGATCTATGACAACTGGGATAAGAAAGAAAATGTTTTGGATCAACTACTTGTTCCTCTTCAATCAGCGAGCCATGGGCTTGAACATTATACTCATTCCTTGTGGTGATGTTTTGCATCATCTTTTCCACTGCACTTACCAAAATGTCGAGCTTTTCCTCTAAACATGTCGATTCCTCTGGGTCTATGTTCTTCATCTCTTCTTCCTTCAACTTTGCCCTTCTGATCAGCGAATTAGCCTCTACATCTACTGCACTGTTTTGCATCTCCTCAAGTGTTGCAAGGTTCCTTTCTCTTAGCTGAAACTCCATTTCCGGATCAAAGGCTTCCGAGTAGTGAAAGAGAGTGGATCAAGGAGGAGGCCTTATATTAACCGTCATCGAAAAATAGACTTGGTTAAATCTGACAGAAAATTGTTGTACTATCTCCCCTGGTAGTATTTTCAGCTAGTTATACTCTTCTAGAATCAAGAAAGGGTTATGTTTGACCACCCACCTGTCAAGGAAAACTTTGACGAATTGATGGAAATATGAGATGCTTGCATCAAGCATGGTATTGAACCAACTCTTGACTTTGCCTTGCAAAGAAAGAGCAAAAAGCCTAATACTGACATCCTCTTCATCAACTTTAAAAAGGTCGATAAAAGACTCAAAATTCAATACATCTCTCTTAGCAATAATGTCGTCACAGTCACCATCAAATATTGGTAGATAGAGGTAATAATTTTTAGGGAAAGCATGGGATATAGGAGGGAAAATCAGAGGCTTGTATCTATTTGGAATTTTACAAGGTAGTGGGGTATGTACAAAAGTTGTAGAATCAGTCTTGGTCTCTTTACGCTCATCAGTGTGAAAATGGTCATCACAAAATTCAAAAGAAAGGTCTTGATCAAGATCAAAGACATGTGAATGTTATGTATTCACAATCTTCAAAGGGAAGGAATCAAATGCAGGTCTTGGATCTTTTCTGGAACACAGAGTACTTTGTAAAACCTTCTTGACATTCTCGAGAAAAGAGAAGAAATAATTTATAACAAAGAACATAATGTCTTGGATGAAATTCCAACTTGAATACCTAATCTTTCTATATTGTCCTTTCATGTTTCTGTTGGTCGGGTTCATCCTCTAGTGGAGTCCTTGGATTTGATCTTGAAACTGATTTGGGGTCTCCAGGTGAATGATTTCATTCTTCCTATGTTTGATCGTTGTCCACCATCAACAATTAGATCTGAACTTGATACATTTCACTGAGGAACATAAAACTATGTTCCCCGGTATGGTCGCCACTATGTTAGTGCCTTGATCTACCTCAAGCTGAAGGAAGGCAGGTCTAGGGTAACATCAAACTACGCTTAACATGGTAGCTAGCCCTACCAGGTCGGGAGAGGACTCTCTCCTTGTCAATCTCAATTAGGATATTGGCAACTAGGACTTGAGATGATTGAATTGAATGTTTATTTTAGGCTAGGTATAGTATAATAGGGTTTCTGATTTGGTTTTTTAGGTTTTGGTTGCTGGATCAATTAGAGAAAGCAGCTTGGGTCTAGGAAATCAACTCAGGGACAGTCATGTCCTATGGGGCGAGATAGACAAGGGTTTATGTATTAGAAATGGATTAAGATGGTAGTTTAAGACAACTGAGGAGTTGAGGAGGGCATAAAGAAACTATGAACCCTCTTCAAATAGTTGAAAACATTGAAAACCAAATGCATTCCCAAGACAAAGCACTGTAATTTAGTGTATTTTGTCTATTCACCTTGATTCATTTAGTTTAGAAGAGAGAGAGATGTGGATACAAATAAAACATCAAAAAAAACTCATTACAAAGAAGAAACAATACATAAACTCACTGTCACAAGAATCCCACAAAAATAGTTGTGAAACCTGGTTTTATTCCTTGCCAAACTGCTGATACAAATGTTCAATGAGTGCCAACACTTCTACCAAAGTCCAACCTTTTCAAATGACTAAGAAATTACATAATATAGGCAAGGAAGCCACTCATGCTAGCTATAAGGGTCGAATCCATGAGAAGAGGGGTGGTTTCAACCATATCTAAACTAAGAATAGGAATATAGGTAGTGGAACAACTTGCCTCTAAAACCAAAGAAACCAATTCATTACAACTCAAAACCACTTGGAACTTGATGTATCTACCCTATGAAGTGTTTTTCATCCATATTTACATCGAATTCATCATTTACCATGCTTACATTTACTAATAAATGAGAAAAAAGTGATCTTCGAAGAAAACTAGGAAAAATTTGGAAAATTAGGCAAAATTGGCAAAATCAATTTAATGCGCAGCGCCAAAATTTTAATGCGCAGTGCTTTTTCTAGGCCAATTTTGGAAGCCTTCCCAGAGTCCAAATCAAGTGCAGTATAGCTCGTTATAAATATTGTCAAGTCTACTTTTTGGAACAACTTGAATTTCTGAATTTGGAGTTCATTTGCCCCTTCAAAAATTGATTCTCCTGAGACTGCTTCTTGTGTGGCAAAAAAGTGACCGAGAGGGCACTCTTTGGGTGTTTTTTTCCCTTTTGGAGACCTAGAAATTGTCCAAAATTCCTCAATATTTCTGAGATTTCATATTTTTCCATGCTAATTCCAAAAATATAAACCATTTTTCAAGAAGATGTCTCCAACAAAAGCGCAAAGCCAATTGGAAAAACCTATTTTTCAATTTCAAAAATTCAAAAATGTCAAAATTTCTCCAAATTTCTTGAAATTTGGCATGAGTGATCCTTGTTAAGTACTTTGATGAAACAATGATGCTTCAGCCAAGATCTTGAGTTTATTTTGCTCTTTTTTGCTCCTCAAAGATCTTTTTAGCTTGGCTTTTAGCCTCTTTACAATTGTTTTGCAAATTTTGTTCTGGGTTAAGTAGTGATAGAACATATGGCACACCATTTTCTTCTCTTTGTTGGCTTTCTCAAGCATCTTCTCAAGGTGAATGTTCACCCTCTCCAACCATGACTATCTACCATCCTCAATTTCTTGCTCAAGGGAGGTCATCTTGATCTTTCTTTTCTTTGCCTCTTGCCTATTTTCTCTAATCATCTATAGCTCCATAATAGATTGCTTATTTGTCAACTGTTTGTTTTCCTGCTCAAAAAAGTTGATGATCTGTTTGGCCCTCTCAAGGTTAAGTGATAAGGCTTGTATTTCAGCCCCCTTCTCTTTGATAATCATGTCTTTGAGTCTTGAGCTTTTCGAGCCCAAATCAGTAACATCCTCCTCAATCAAAATAAACTCTTTGTCTTGCCCTTCAGGAGGGCTCTTCTCATGCATCTTTCGCTTTCCTTTATCTTTTCCCTTTTATTTCTGCCCAACTTGTACCTATTTAGCTAGAGAAGAAGGCAAAGCCCCTTCCACCCCTAGTGGAGATAGCATTTTCCTGTGGTTTGGTGAAGAAAACAAGACCCCTTCCACCCTTGGTGGAGATAGTACTCGCTTGGAAGCAGCAAAAAGCTTCCTTGTGCCTCTCTCATAGGTGACAAACACTGGCACACCTGTAGTTTTGGTCTCATGAACACCTGGTTGTCCTGATGGCCCTTTCCTCCTGAGGCACTAATGGAATCGCTTGAGGGCCTTTGAAAATCTCATGGGCAATAAAGGTATCCCATGGTGTATTCAACAAGCTTAGTTGATGCAAGACAACAATTTTAATCAGTGAGAAGTGGTAAATGTTGTTGATTTGTTGAATAAAAAGTCTCCTTTGCACATAGTGAGCCATCTTCTCAATATTCCTGCATATAAAGTAAGGGAGATTCATCATATTTACTCTTGTGAAATGCATCAACAACCTAATATGATATGTATATAGGCGGAAAAACTTTCCTTCACAGGTGAAATACTTGATGTTGAGTTTCATGAGAGGAACACAAATGTTCTGCAAGTATTTGAATGGAAAAACCCTGCTGATTTGACTGTGATATCCAGCCTTAGTGTAAGGCTCATAATGTTCTCTACCCACATACTGCCCCTTATTCCACTATTCACCTACATTAGGGATGCATGTTGTTGTTGAAATGGTGGCAGGTGTCAAGGTGAAAGAAACACCAGCAAGGTTCGCATGGCGATTGTGGAGATGGATAACAAACAACCTAGCAAGCTCAGGATGAAATTTTACCCTCTCTACCATTTCAAAAAATTGATAACAACACTGATGTTTAAAGCTAGCTACAGCAAGAGGGCAAGCAAGCAATTCTATAAGAGTGGTGGGCTCCTCCCGGATGATATTTCCCCCTTGTGTGGATTTCTTGGCACATGAGCTTCTCTCGAATAATCACTGAAAGTTTCCTCTACCCTCTCATAATTTGAATCTGTCTCCATGCTTTTGGTAATATGATGGGTGCTGAAATTTGAAGTGAAAGCAGATGAGTATGAAGAGATTTTGAAATATGAAGTAAGGAATGTGTAATGAGGAAGTGAATGCTGGGGAATAGGAATTTGGGTTTCTTTTGGGCAATGAGGGGAGTGAATGGTGTTATGGATGTGGAATAAGGGTTTGAGAATAGTGTAATAGGGTTAGGGTTTGGTAAATGAGAGTGGGGTTTGGGGAGGGAACTTTGATGATTTAGGGGATAGGGAATGTGACTTGGAAAACTCAATATGAATGGAGTAAGAGAGAACAACAAATATCTTTGATAACTTGTGAGAAGTGATTTAGCAATTAGTTAGGGTTTGTGTTTACCATTTAGCTAGGGTTTGCTCTAAAGGAAATCAAACACACTCAAGCAACCAAGCGTAACTCTTCTTAGCAAGGAGAAGTGATACACTTACTTGGAACATGCATCAATTGGTTTTTTAGGAAGTTTGGAGGTGGTTTGAGGTGACTCTAGCTTCTCTAACAGGTGCACAACGCCAAGGAATAGGTGCACAACACACTTTTAATGCGCAGCACCAAACCAAAGTTAAATTGTAAAACTAATTGGTGCGTAGCACTGATTTAATGCGCAGCGCAAAGGAACAGGTGCGCAGTGCCAGGAAGATGCTTCAATTTTTTCCCTTGTTTTTCCTTCTTTACTCAAAATCGCGATTTTCTCCCTTTGGCTCTTTCAATTCAACAATGAAGACATGAAACACATGAATTGGATTTTATATCGCTTCTCATTTAATTTTTCATTAACCAAAACCCACTTTTCTAATGTTTTTGTCAGCTTTTTCAAAATTCTCTACTTCACTTACATCTGACTTTTGCCTTTTTGCAGGTTGACTTATACATTGAATTTTTGCAGTGGCAGGAGTTGACTTTGTCACCAGGTCACCAGGAGCAATTCAATTACATATTAGGACAATAAATTTACATAAAATTACATCAAGTGATTCATTAACTACAAATGCTCAATTTCACCTCAAAACAGAGTTTTGAGGTAAAAGAGTTTTATTTAGCATAACAGAAGTAAACTTATGATTTTATGAACATTTTTATCTTCCTCATGTGCCTGTAGTCCTTTTTATTCCATTAGGATGACCATGATTACAAACTCTAAGACTTAATGAAACTAAACCCTAAAACTAGTTTTTATAAATGAAATGAAACAATATGACAGTAAATGACTAAAAAAATGTGTAAACAGGTCAGCAGGTGAATGTCATGAGGGAAATTGACATGAAACCACTCCTATCGGTTGATCCATGACCTAATGGAACGCAACTAATCGTGTGACACACCTAATATGCATGCAAAAGAGAAATTTGGTCACCGATGGAAGTGTGAAGACACTGCCACTAACATATACAATCAGAGAATACACATTCATGTCTACTCATGTGTTGGGTGGTTCCAAAATCAATGACCCAATATTGCTGAGAAGAATAGGACCAAAGTCTAGAGAGTATGATCTTCTTGATGCTTTGATTTTCAACAAGATCCTTGAATTATTGAAACTTTCCAAACACCTCATACTTCAATTTAATGATGTATACTTGAAGAAAGTGTGAAAATATTTAATGAACTTGAGGAAGTACCTATAATATGTAACCATAAGCCCACAAATCTCACTATGAACTACTGCAAAAGGTTGAGATGATTTTCTCACTTTGTCTTTCAAATATGCCACCTAATGATGTTTTTTCATTACACACCCCTTGTAGACACCACTAGGTATTTCAATATGTGGAAGAACATCAATGGTATGCAATTAACTCATATGTCATAAAGATCCATAATTGGTGTGATTGAGATGTTGAACCATAATATGTTTGTGTCATCATAGTTAGCTACCATAGAAACAAACCCTTTCTTATTTTAAGAAGGATTCTTTTATAACTTGTACATATGATAAAATTCAAATCTCAAGGAAAACACCTTGAAACCATCACTGATGTCCTTGACAACCCTCTATCTAATCAAAATTTCACCTTTTTATTAGTGTGTGTAAGGTTGTATTAGAAACAATTATTGTTCAAACACTTGGAACATAAAGAATGTATACAAACTTCATTGTATTAATGATGACACCACCATATCCCTTAATATATATTGTTGAATTGTCACCATAAAAACTTTCTCTCCATTGTGTTCTTGTCTACAACCAGAGAGTACACATTCATGTATAGTCATGTGTTGGATGGCTCCAAAATCAATGATCCACTATTGCTAAGAAGAATAGCACCAAAGTCTAGAGTGTATGGATAAACGTGTGTGATGATAGATCCATCTTTCTCGTCAAAAAGATATTTTATTTTCAAATCTCTTCAATTTTTTTTTAAAACTATCAAAAAAATATTTGAAGGGATGGATCTCCTTATGACAATAGTTGCATATGGCCTTATCCTTCTTGAATTATTTCAAATTTTCCCCTTTACCATAGTCATATTTGAATTTAATATGGGTTGGGATAGCCTTTGAATGGGATTGATCCATGGGGGTAATCCACCAATATCCTCATAGTAATTGATGAGCCCGAGTATTGCAGCAAGAATGTTGCAACTCCCAAGGCTACCAACTTTAATTATCAACCCAGAGTTCGTTCAAAATTAAAAGGTGTCAGTGTTGTATGCACAATAGGCTAAGCTCTGCTCAAGTTACTCTAAGGAAATGGACCAAACCAGGGTATACAAAAACCACTCTATCAACTTAATCTAGAGTTGCAAGAAAAAGAGATTGCATAACATCCTTGAGGTAGACTCACATGTTTATAACAACTTTTGCATCTTTATCACCAGGTATTTCAAAAACTTGGCTACAAGCCTCATCATTGGTAAGAGCATCATAATTGACTAGCCAAATTCCATTGCACCTACATTCCACATTAATATTAGAGGGTGTCAAGGTCCTTTCAATAGATATGCTAGAAATTTCAATTGTCTCAAACCTTTTTACCTATCTTGGTGGGTTATTTTCCATCCAATTTATTCTCTCAAACCTTAAATAATTCTTAAAAGGCCTAAACACACTTATAGGGGTTGCAACTTATGGGTAATGTCTAAGCAGTGCCAACACTATGTATGCCTATCGTGTTTGCCTCTGTGGTTTGTAAAATTGTTTTGTTGTGATGGCCATAAAAAATTAACAAGTATATGTTTGTAATATAGACGCCTCCAGGTAAAAAATGACAAAATTGTATAGCCAAATCATAAACAATTATTTAGTCATCCATGCATTAGGACGTGCAACCACGAATATTCCTTCCTGACAATTCTTGACATGGTTCTTCATATTTTTATTACCCTAAAACAAATATAGCCTATACATTGATAAACCTAAATATTTGGATAATATTAATTATTAAGCAACGAACCTTCATTTTTCCTTAAATCATAATAACTCACCTCATAACTATTTAAATCTTGCAATTTAGCTCTTCTACTATCAACATTCGAAAATAGTCCCGATGATGGATCCCTGTTGGGATTTCAAACGTTGACGAAATATGGGTATTACTGTGGGTTCTCCAGTTACTAACTCAAGAATTGATAAACCAATTGTAATTGCACAACAAAATATAGTTATCCACGCCGTTGTTAGGAAATACTTTGGAACATTTTCACTCATTCTCTTGGAATTTATCCACATGCCACAATTCCTTCCAACTTGGAAAGGAAACTCGTCACAATTGCATATATATTTTGTAAATTGTATGAATGATCTGTGTATGCCTTGGCTAGAGTGTAATAGAACTTGGTCAGAACTATAGGGTGTAAATCCATAGCTTTGTCTCTTTTTAGGATTTCAATTGTTCATAATGCCAGCGCTTGATATATTTTCTTAACTCCTGCACACTCTGATTTCCCCAAAATCCATCTTTGAATGGACTCAAAGTGGAGCAACGTTAGCCTTAAGTTGTATCAACTCTAGGTCATGATCAATTTCAAGTATCTCCTTACACAAATCAACTATTTCCTCCTTTTGTTCAATTAACACTGTAATAACCCCTTTCTTCTTCTTCCTTGCATGAGGTATTTAGCCAATAATGTATTTATGTTGGTGAGTTCCATATTTTCTCACTGCAAATCTTATTAAGCATCTATTGAAGTCAACATCATCAATTTCCTTCAGCATATCCTCTTTAGTTTGGCCTTTGTTAACACTAATATTCTTGGTTACACTTGCACTATAATTCATGCAGAAGCACCATCTTCAACATCTATATCATTATGCTCTTCAAAACCTACCATATTTAACTCCTCATTTGAGGAAGAGTTTTGTAGATGATCACAAAACATTCTTACCCTCACAAGAGAAACACTATTTCCTCGTGCATGATAGAAAAACATTAAACAAACAAATATTGTAGAATAATAGAGGTTGATGCAGTGCATAGCAACAAGGAAACGAAAAAATCTAAGGTAAACATAGGTGACAAGAAATAAAACTTTAAAAGGAGAGATGATATGAAATAGTGTTAATCCCTAACTAGATATTCATGGTGAGAAAAATGTTTGCGGTGACCTATAGAGCGGTATTGTAAATTGAGTTGAAGAAATGGTGCTTCCATTAATGATGGTTTAGATCTTATAATGCTCGATTGGAAATCTTGATTGATGAGTCCCAAGAATAAAGGTACATTGTATGCAATTATGACAATGATCTAGAGAGCATTATTGTAAACTGAGTTGTTGCAATGGTGCTTCCATGAATTATAGATTAAATGTATAACATTCCATTGGAAAGTTGAGCGGTGAATGGTCATCAACATAGATTGTATATGCAAAATGATGATATCTATGTCTAGGATTGATTTGATTATGATCTAGGGGCTTTTAGTTTCTCCTAGCCAATGTTGGTGCTTCTAAAATGTTTAATGGCCCTGGCAGATTGATTTGATTAATGGTCATTTTGAACATAGTTGAATAAGTTACTCCTTTGCATTATCAATTGCAAACTTAGGGGTGGATCATGGAAAGCATTGAATGATAATCATTACCTATTCATGTCTGATCAAATGCACAATGGGGAAAGAAGCATTGGGCTCTATATGGACTTGAGGTTCTACATATTGGAACATCATTTACTGCAAACATTCTCCAGTAATCAACCTCTTTGTCAGATGTGATAGGTAATCTGTACATCAAAACTGAACCTTGTTGGACTAAACATTTGATCATTCTTAATGTCTAAGGATTTAAAGTGCCTTTATGTTATAGCACTTAAATATGTGTTTGGACATGATGTTTTGTATGGCAGTGAACTAAGAGTCACTTTCTAGACAATTATATGCCTAGTGAGTTTATGGAGTATTTTTAAACTTGTGAGAATTCTTCCTTATTTTAATACCACTTTTATAATGTGTTATCAGTGTGCTATGTTCTAATTTGTTATAGCTTCAGAGATCAGGTTCTATCTCCACTATTGGTCCCCATTCCAGTACTGGCTTCCCTCCCCTAGTTTATCACTTGCTCTAGAATCACAAACTCATGAGGCATTGATTACAATTGAATAGAACCAATGAGAACTTGACAATAATATCAATGGAGTTGCAACAATAAAAAAACATAATTAGGTCATTATATCAGGACAATACATTAAGCATGCAATAATTCTTGCGAGAATGATCTCCATTACATCTGGAACGATTGGGGATCATGACATCAAATACAAAAGGATTCAAAGCATTGATCAACAAGAGGTGATTCTTAAGAATAATGTATTACATCACAAACAACACCTCATGTTTAATTTCAAATGTATTGCAACGAACAACAATGGAACTACCAACATAAAATCCCAAGAATCAAATACATGCATAACCAAGGAGGGACTTCTTTGTTTTGGCAGCGGAGTAATGAAAAATAATCTAGACTAATTTTTTTTTTTATCTTTTGATGAATGACATATCACAACGACTATTGTAGGAATTAAAACAAATCATGCACAATCACCACATTATCAGACATAAATTCCCATTGAAAAATCAGAGTAGCTGATCAAAAGAAAAAAACTCTCAATTTTGCAGTCTGCACCCAAAAAAACAAGCGCAAGAATTTGAGATGATGACTAGACACAGGAAAATAATCGTTGCTATGTAATAATCGAATTGCCTAAATAATGTTACCTTATTCGACCAACAATACTCAAAAAACAAAAGTACATTCTACCATTTCTGAAAAAGTCAAGTTCGAATGTACATGAAGATGAATACTTCTCATTAAAACACCATTACTATTTGATAAACCACCACGGTTATAGACGACTTTCAATCCTGATCTTCAACACTTGACCTAATGAAAACCTGAGCTAATTAAATCATATTACTTTATGCCATACATGACACAACAACAAAAGTTTTATATTCTGCCATTTTCGAGAGAGCCCAACTAGGATGTATATGCAGATTAAAATTTTGCATTGAGAAAGAAATTATTACTAATTCAAAAAGTTTTTACCTGTAACCTAACACTCAATCATGATGTTCAAAACTCGAGTTAATGGAAACATCCCAATACACCATGCCCACTATCCACAAAAGCTTTTACATCCTGCTAATTCAAGGAGAGATTAGTTGGAATATATGATATATATATATATATATATATATATATATATATATATATATATATATATATATATTATATATGCAAATGAAAGTTCACCAAGGTATGGAAGCAATTACTCATATGTTTCACAATCCCAGTTTGGAAAACTCCCATTATTCTTTTCAACACTTCCAACTAAAAACAATCTCTAGCAATGTGAGACTGCACTCCCTATAATCTGTGCCACTTTGAACATCCAGTTGGTTGAAAGGCCTTGCATTTGGTGGTCACACAAAAATTTGAGCATTCAAGAGTCAAATATTTTGAAACAAAACTTAACCCATGTTCATCATTTAGATACTATGATTCCATTGAATAATACCCTCTCTTGTTAAGACAATTAAGACCAGAAAACTATTAAATCAAAAGCTAAACAATGTTGTCAACAGGGTCTTACTTGGTTAGTGAAAGAGGTGTGTTGTTATCACGCTCACTGGGGTTCAACTCCCCCAAGTGACATGTTCACCTCTCGTGGACTGGCATACCTCCACAAGGGGCTGCTTATGGGACCAGTTACAAGTCCTATGCAATTTTGGCAAAATAGATACCGCCCAGTCATGGTATATTGTACAGTCCTCAAGCACATGACATCACGTCCCACAACCTTATTCCAACAATAATTGCACTCTTTTCTTCACCCCATAAAACTCTGCAACAAATTATATATACACTTGTTTGGAATAAGTGAATCCGATAGTAATTGGATCAAATACTCCACTTATTTTTTTTGTGTTTTTGGCTCTCAAATTTTTCTCTATATACTTTTCATTCCTCTGTCCTATAGACTAAATGAGATCTTGATTCTATAGACTCAATAAACTCGGGATGTAGCTTCCTAATAGTGTAAATCTTAATCGATCTAATATACTGATTAATACTAATATAATTCAAAACAGTAAGAGTAGTCAACCAGTCAAATGAAACACACACAGGGTGTGTAAAGTGGTAAATTCAGTAATCAAACCCTGTGTAAATACATACTCAAGCTACATCAATTTTATCTATAAACCATGGATATGGTGGTAAATTCATAATATAAAGGGTGTGTACAAAAAATGTAACAGTAGCACTTTCTTTCTATTTATTCCTACATAAGTCTTTATGCTTACTATTCCTATTACTTAGTCCTAACCAATAGAAGAGAGTCCAAATAACTGCTCAGGAAAATGAAGGATTGAAAGGGTGTACCATAAAAATTATGTAGACGTTTTTTGCCAATAAATAAAATAGAAAACTCAACATCCATCACACCAAAACATAATTTGTATGCTTATACTGGGAAAACACATAAATTCACGAAAAATACAAATCTCAACATGGTTCATTGCTATAATCTACAAATGGGACCAATTCTTGCCAACCTATGTAAGATGATGAATGTAACAATAAAATCTTAGAAGCCCAATTCATTGCAAATGTGTCATGTATACATGGAATCTATGCATGTGTAGAAGTATCCTAGTGAACACACTTTATGAAATTGTGTAATTGGCCCAATACCTGGGCCCTTGAGAAGTGTGGAATATTTATTTCCATGCTATATAAAATATCAATAGTCACACCACATAAATAAGTGCTATAATAGCTTCCATACAAGTTATCAATATTTTTCAACCCAAAATTCTTGTGATGAACAAAAAGAGAGTCGTACATAATTGCCAATATATAAAATGGAAAACTCAACATCCAACACATTGGAATAGAATATGTTAATGCCAATGCTGGGAAAGCACATAAATTCAGACAAAATTCAGCTTTAAACATTATTCATCACTATAATATACACATGGAACTAAATCTTACCAACTTGGTTATCGTCACTGAAGCCCAACCTAAAATTTAATAAAGGACACTTCTGATCTTGTGAGCACGTCATATATCTAACTAATATTTTCTGTGCCAACACCAGACAATGGAAATTGGCTAGCAAATGATTCAACCTTCTTTTTGAGATCCACAATGCTATTTTGTAGCTGGAAATTGTCTGACTTAATAAATTCTATAAAATATTTTAATTTTATACTTTTCACAGAGCCCTTAGCCTTAATTGCTATCTGCACCCCCTCGTGGATAAAATATGCAACCTTAATAAATTCATCCTCAAGAAGCCCACTGGTGGTTAATGTAGGAGTCCCTATGCGTATACCACTAGGGACCATAACACTTTTAACACCTAAAAATATGAGGTATTAAAGTAAGCTATATCATCCCATGGAGAAAGGAAAATTAATGAATCCCTTACATCTAAATATACAAAGAAAACATTCATGTAACTTGGTACAAAATTCTTGTTCAGTGTGATAGAAGCAACATCCAAAACGTCCTCTACTCTTGCACCATCAATGCCCTGTCCAAGCCCATTAATATATACCATGTTACATTCAACCAACTAAATCCTATAAAAATCAATATACAATTAGTTTTTGTACTTTAGCATATGAACAAAGGATCCTTACCAAGGGCCTCAAATCAACTAGAACCAGGTGATTTTCACTACCACCAAACACCAAATTGTAACCCAAATCCATTAGGCTTTTTGCAAGGGCTCAGAAATTTGCTACATCTTACTAAAACTATATGACCTTTGATAAGAAACAAAATCCATTCAAAAATAACTCACATGCATGAATTTTATAGAAGCTTAGACATGTGAGAGTGCTACACCTATACTTGATAACCCTTGAACTCTGCACTTACATCCTGTTTTAAACAAACAACCAACCCTCCTATGGTATGGTTATGTGGTCCTCCATAGAAAGCCACAAAGTATTTCATGTATCTTTTAGAAACGAAATGATACAAAAAATTGATATATCCAATATTATGATATTAGTGAGTAGGAGAACAATATGGATGATGGAGGAAAGAAAGGAGAACTCATATTAACCTGTAACCCTGGAAAAACTACATTTTTTGTGGTTGTTTTTAGCTTGACCCCCAATACTGGTTCCTTCGTGAAGAATATCATGCCTCCCCAAGGACCTCATAAAAACTAAAAATCACAACCCTCCAATTCAAAAATATTTCAGAATGATATTAAAGATAAAAATGAAAGGAAAAAAGTGAAACAATTGACAAACAATTCAAGGAACACAATGAATTTCATTGAAGCTTTGATCTAGTAGTGATAAGAAATAGAAAGAACATAAAAAAATGAAAATAGGAAACTGAATCAAAGAACATGTAAGAGAATCAAAAGGAAAATCTACACCTCTTAACTCTATAATCACTACTCCTATGATGGGAATGGCATATTTTTGTAGTTCTTCATTGTTTCTTGAACATTAATGGGATTATTTTTCTTCTAAAGAGGGAAATGGCACAAATAGATAGCATTAAGATAGATCCAAAAAAAGATCCATCTAATATAGTCATATTTTTAATCGAAAGGGTGAAGTGCAGAGAAAATGAATAACATCAACTCACCTTGTGCATTGTAATTGTTACTACATCACAAAACTCAAATGGATTGGCCATTATAAAAGCAATGATGAGACCATTTATGTGTGCCATGTCCATCATTAAGTATGCCTCAACTTCATTGGCAATCTTCCCAAACCACAAACTTTTTAGTACTAAAAATCATAAAAAATCCAACATTACATACTATAAGAACATATTAATAAAATATGCTAGAATAAACATTGCTGGAAAGAGAAAGTTTTGAGAGGACTGCTATTATAAGATCTTTAGAAATACCTAGCTTCAATTCCTGCCTCATGCGAGTGTAATCAATATATTGGGGATATGCATTGACATCAACGATGATAAGCTTGATCCTAAAAAGGGTGGAATTATTCTCAAGCATCTCATGGTCAATGAATCCTATAACCCAAGAAAACAAACCCGACCATTAACACTTTGAACACTTCCCCAAAAGATTGGTTCAATATTTGTCAATGATGGAAATGTTTCCCTCCTAATTATTATTAGACTAGAAATGCGAGCTCACTTATGGACTCATCTAGACGATATGGCATTGATTCAAAGTAAATTGATGTAGCAGATGCTCTATTTTTTTTATCATGAATCCATGAGATAGATGCCCTCCATGTGGTAAGTCCAAACCCTAAACGTTTCAAAGAAAATTTTCACATGTTACATGCCCAAATAGGAATGATAATCCTCTCAAAGGAGGTTCGTAGTTCAAAACCATACACACCATAATGCGATGATGTGGTTGGAGGAGAGTTGTATAAACAACAAAATTAGTTGGGGATCATGGTTAGAAATTAACACCACATGTACTGTTGTCAAGATGGAATGCTTCTAGGGCCCTTTGCTAGCAAAGCCTCTCACTTTGGTCAATGAATTCATTGCCAACATATTATATGCATGGCATAGATCCAACCCAACACAGTAGTGAATAAATATAGAAAAGTGTCCAACAATTGTATCCATCATTGGGATAACAGATACTCATGCAACAGCTACGGGTCTCTAGACTATAACGCTGAGCCCAAAAACCATTACACACATCTCAAACATTTGAACTAAAAAGTACAGGTCCAAAAGCTAAGAGACACTGAGTTTAACAAGAAAAAAATACCAAGTGGCAAGAAGAAACTGCCAAGCAGCTTAGACACAATCACAATAATGATGGTGCCATTCTTCACATTCTAAGATATATCTTCAGGAACTTACCTCTTACCAGGGAGTCCTTTTGAATACTTGTTTGCTAGACATGATCCAACAACTTCCATAACCGCCTAAGATGTAAAATTTTCAGAAGAAATAAGTTCCAAGCCATTGAATTGCGATTTATTTTCTTTCTCAATTATCACATTCATTACAGGATCGAGCTCACTCAGAGGAGGATCTACAAAGCTCTGCTTTCCCTCTGCATGGAGTAATTTACAAACTAGATAAAGAAATCACAATACATTTATTATCCTCGGTAATTGAGGCACGGTTTGACAGGCACATTAATTTTATTATTGAGGTCTACAATTTCAGCACGGTTTGACAGGCACATTAATTGTATTATTGAGGTCTACAATTTCAGTTTGTTGGCATCCGAGGGGAATCTAGATCAAGAACAAAGTCTTTTTCAAGCCATTCACTAACCATTAACTCAACAAAACTATAAATAAAACCCAGGTATTTGACATAGTTCATTAAATGAAGATAATAATCTTATTTGCAGCAACTCAATTCACAAATGAATCTTCTAAACACCTCCAAGTTAAACTATATTCAACTATGATCTATGCTTTCTTCGCTTGGTCTTCAAATGGAAAGATTATCAAGGATGTCGCACAGGCTGTCTATACATGTAGCAATTTGAACCAAAAACAAATACATAAATAAGTAAATCATAGCGTGAATTGTGAACAACGTGCACACTTGGGAAGTTGCAGGGTTGCGCCAGCATGAATGCCAAAGGATTTCCCATTATTAAGCTTGTTGTGATACAAAAAGGTTTTGTATGATGGCCATGGCCTCAAAGTTTCAAACCTCCTAATTTTCTTCTTTTCTGCTGCTAGGGAACACCCAAAACTAGTTGTGAAGTTTTGGGCATCAAATTTGCAGTTGGGTTCAAATTATATTGACCCAACAAGCCCATCCCTACTATTCCACTACCCATTATGACCTGCAACGAATATGTTTTCACCTGAAACAAGAACTATCCTCTGTGCCCACTTCAAAATGTGAAAAATAATCAAACATCTGGAGACATGTGAATCCAAAATTTGATGTATTGTGGATAATTTTCTGGCAGAGTTTGACATGAAAGACACCAAAAGAAGCACCAGTTTGAATTTGCCTCTTGCACATTGTTGGCTTGGGTTCGAATCGCAGATAATATACAGAAAAAGAATATCACACATGCAAGAGTAGCTGACTTGGGTCGAATCGCAAATAATATATAGAACAAGAATATCACACATATTCGTAGATAATATATATAACAAGAATATCACCTTGGCAAGCACCAACAAAGAAAGAACATGGATAAGTTTTATCAACCTCCAGATTGCAACCCACCTTGGAGCTTTAACCTTTGGAGTAATTTTTATGCCTTCATGTAGGTATTTTATTTGATGATGTACCTGAAAAGGAGGGATCTTCTTGTATACAAAATTGTTATTTCTTCTTTCTTGTCCAATTGGCTCTAGAGGCAATCAAGGGCAATGATATATGTTATTTGAGTGCTCTGTCATCAAACAATCCAACAAGGAAGCCTCCTCCCAAGTACCCTATCCTTAATTAAGGGGAGAATAACACCCCATACCTCTTGATAAAAAATACAAATGAACACCGACACGTGATCTGTTGTTTCCCCTTCACATTTGCATAGAGTACAAATTCCAAGACCCTACCTTGCCCTATTTTGTAGAACCTTTCACGTCAAAACATTATTTGTTAGGGCCAACCACATAAAAATCATGGATTTCATTGAATATTTAACTTTCCAAATCTTCCCCACCACCAAGCTACTACTACTGCTTCATCATCAAAGATAACATTGTACTGCAAGCTCATTGTCAACAATCATATGGAAGGATCGTTGGGCCATACAACTTTCTTGCATGAAGAAGACATGGACACACCTATTTGCTCCTAAATGAAACCAATGTTGAGTTTAAAAAAGAAAAATTCTTTGATTTTGTATTGAGCAACGACAAAATATACAGAATTTCCTTGTGACAGAGTTGCTAAGATGGAATCTTCATCTACAAACATTTACCTATCAGGATGAGGAAATGCAAATCGGCTTTCTTTCTTATTCCATAGACTCCAACTGCGAGATAAAAAAAAAAACACATCAAATTTGTTTACCCCAACACACCAACAAGTAGCAAGCCCGAACTATATAATATAAGAAAGTAGTAGGTATCCCAAAGGCTTGAAGGGGATATAATGGAAAGAAGTGACCATTATCAGAAGCCTTCCAATCAATATATAAATATATAAATGTAGATTTATTATTATTTTAATTGGAAATCTTCGATTAAATAATAAAATTTAATTATCTCTCTCCCAATCTAAATTTCTTATTAGCATAATTCATTACCTTATACATCTTGCATTTTTTAGCAACGTTGTAACATGTGGATTAATTTCCTTTTTGGTGCACAATCTCCGCCTTTTAGGACAATATGGTGCAGCGGCCCAACTGCTACAAATAATTACAACAAACTAAGAATAACAGAGGAGATGAAAGGTTGTACAAACCAACATATTTTTCAAACAACTAATCCAACATCAGTGCCTTAACTTTTTCATGTACAAACCAGCGTATTTTTTAAAAAACTAGTCCAACATCAGTGTCTTAACTTTTTCATGAAGATATTAAATCAGAAAAAAACCAATATTAATGGAGATGTTGGTATTTTTTTCTAAATTTTTGTGAAGTGACTAAATGTAGTTTTAACCATTCACCTTAAGATGTTTCTTACAATATAATTTCCTAAGTCTATTTAATATCTTCATTATCATAAAAAACAACCTATATCCATCGTAACTCCACATCTACCAAACTCTTAGAGGTATGAAATCTATTTATCCCTCTCAGCACTTGGTAGACCTAGATCCAGAATTAAGATGGATCTAAACTAATAGAATTTCCCTTTTAAATAGTCTATGCTCACATGAATACCATGTTATTACCATGGGTTATCATAAACCTGGAGCTTAAAAACTACTAGTAGTAATTTATAAAAAATAATAAAAAATTAATAATTGAATTTTTTATTTTATTTTTATTTTTAGTAATAATTTATAAAAATTAATAAACTTAATAATTGATTTTTATTTTTAATTGGACTTTTAAAGTGACATTAAATTACCAAAATCCATTTTTACTCTGATCTACCAAGAATTTTCCCTTTTAAATAGTCTATGCTCACATGAATAAAATGTTATTACCACGAGGTTATCATAAAACCCGGAGCCTTAAAAAAAACTACTTACTAGTAATTTATAAAAATTAATAAAATTAATTTAATTGATTTTTTTTTTTTAATAGAGTTAAGTGTTTAAGTGACATTAAATTACAAGATCCATTTTTATTCTTGATCTCCCAATACTCGAGAGGGATAGTAGATCCATCTATTTTGGTTTAATTCCCCTGTGCCATCTTTACTTTTATTAATACTAATATTAAGGTTAATAATGTTTTTTTGACATGGTATTAATAATAATTTGGCCCATGGTATTTGTCCCATAGTATTTGGCCCATGGGCACACATTTTTTGAGTGTTTGTAAATATAAGGTGATTTATGGAGTAAATATAAAAAAATGTTTCATTTATTTATATTTTTATTAATTTACCATATCTCTTTTATAAATATGGTGTTTGGCCCATAGGATTCACTTAAATAAAACCTCTTTTTTGAGCCTTCTTAAATAGAAAGAGGGTTATGGACTAAATATAAAATGTGATTTTTTTTTTTATTTACCATACCTCTAGCTTATTTATATTTTTATTTATTTACCATACTTCCACTTTATTTATACTTTTATTTATTTACACCATTGCCATCGATGGAAACCAGATTTGAAAACAGGGAGTCGTTCAGAGAATAAATTAGGGCAATTGGGACCAAATACAACCTCTCAAATTAGAAATTGGGAGATTGTAAACGAATTTAACATTGCCAATTAGAAAATCGGGTGCTTGTAATCGAATATAAGCTCCCAAACCAGGGGAATTGGGTCAAATGAGTCTTTTCATAGTTTATTTGCCCTTTTTCTGGGCTAAAATGAAAAAAATAATTAATTTTTAAATAAAAGTTGGGCTAAATATATGAAATGGGTGTTTTATAAAAATTTTGCCCCTTTAAAATGAAAAACCCCTTAAATTCTAAAATAAAAAACCCCTTAAATTTAACTTTAAGGCTAAAATTTGCCCCTAAAATTTACGATGGTCCCATAGACTATTTTTAGTCTCGTGGACGTTAAATATCATTTCATATATACATTTATTGACAAATAAGATATCATTTCATTTCATTTCATATATACATTTATTGACAAATAAGATCTAATCACAGTGAATGAATTGATTTTAATGTAATGTGCACTTACATATATGTCTAAAAATTTCCATATTCATAAGCTTTCCATTTTCACAAAATATGGTTTCTTTCCTTAGGAAACTGCCTTATTGTTCACTTTGAAACGTCCAATTAAAATTGAAAAATAATAACTTTTAAGGGCATAGCTTATGTAGTTGATAATCCCTTACTATTTTATTTTTTGGGGTACATTCCCACTCATAGCATATTTTCTCTTTGCACTATTTTTTACAAAATCATCAACCTTGAATGCATGAAAATAGTGTAGGATAGATCATGACAAGTTAGTGACATTATGTTTCTCTCTATGTTATTATGGTGTTTGCTAAATAGGACAAAACTCTTTATTATGCTAACAGAACTTTTCTTGTTTGCATAAAAGACGATTGCGCAAGCTGTGGGAGACTGGTACTTTGAACGATCTATAGTGAAGGAAGTTGATTGTCCATACCCTTGTGATCAAACTTGCCACAACGTTGTTTATTCATGACTATAACAATGTAAAAAAACATTACATTCCAATCAAAACTATGCTAAAAAAATATTTGAGCTCTCACTCTTTCTTGCGTAAGACAAGCTTACCTGCATAATTATTATTTATAGCCCATCTTCACTAATTTGACAATATTTCCATGAAGTCAATTAATTGCATTTTTTTAATATTTCCGTGAGGTCAATTAATTGCATTTTTTTATTAATTTCATTGTTCAAAGGAAAAATATTTCCTTAATAGTAAAATATGTGACTACGGTTATCTTTAAATTCCTAAAATCATCATATTTTTGCATTTTATACATTTAGGATACAAAATTAGATTCAACAAAAGCTTTGAAGTGGATGCAAATGAAAAAATCAAGATTTGAAATTGCTGTTTGAAAGAAAATCTTGTTATTTGTATTAGTCACCTTATTTTTCTTCTTATAATGAAGCATGCTATTATAGATAAACTTATATGTTAAATATTTGCATATTATATCATCTCTAATTTATTTCTTTGAAAAATGTAGTGCATATATTTAAAAATAAAATTGTTTTCTTAGTTTGTGTTTTATGTGTATGTTGTTTCTTGTGTGTTTTATATGTGTAGATAGATGTATGAATATTATTCTATATATAATAATTTTTAAATATATGTTAAAATATCATAATGGGGTATTAAATATTCTAAAAATAAATATCCTATAAAGATTTCAAAGGTTCATCTTTCACATTAACTCTCTCTCTCTCCCTCTCTCTCTCTCTATATATATATATTAGAAATTGGTCATTTAGTTTATGATGAACAAAATATGCATGGCTTTATGGACTCATTTCAAACAACCTAGCATATCTACACACCTTACTTTTGGATAATTGTAGTTTTTGACCTAGATTTCTATACCATCCTTAGCCTCAAATGTGAACATTATGTCCTTAAGTCTCTAGCTACATCCATCTCTCTTAAAACCATATAACTTAGTCTTCATCTCAAGGAATCATTTTTGCGTTCTCGTCACCATCATAAAGACAATAGTGGAAGAGGCCTTTGATTACTCATTCTCACCATGAAGTGGGGAGTCATTAACCCTCAACGTGCACCTTCATCTACATACAAATGATATGATATCTACATTTAAAAACCAAAAGGAAAGATACAATGATAGGAGATATGTTGGAAATATTGTTATCATTGATGTCAAAGTCAAGGAGACTATTGGTGTCCAAGTTAAATATTGGAAAAGGAAAATGAAGACCGTTGGAAATATCTTTTTGGATTTTTGATACCCCAATTGGATAACTTTGAAGGAATTGAAACTCTAATTCCTAGATAAAATGGGAGCATAGGATATATGGTTGGAAATCTTATTCCAATAGCTTTCCAACCATATATGACAGTCCCTCTAAATCCATATTAATGCAAATATATTAAATATTTTGTCAAGATGACCCAACCAAAGTACAAGTAGGCCCCATTTGGATATGTTGTCTTTGAAGGAATTTTTACTCCAATTACCTAGTTCAAGTGGTAGCATAGGATATATGGTTGGAAAGCTTATTCGGAGACCTTTCCAAATATATACAAAACTCCTGTTAATTCCATAGGAATAAGGAGATAAAATATTTTATCAAGATGACCCAATCAAAGCACTAGCAGGTAGACCCAACTATTTTTACAAGCCATCCACATAAGTTAAGACAAAAACACTATAAATAAAGTGCATATGAGTTCATGTTAACATCAGTTCATCAAATAAAATATATGAGGTCAAAAGAGGAACTAAGGAACAACTTTTGGGGTGATTCTCGAAGTATAAAGGTGGAAGCAAAAATGTGATTTATGGAGTGAACAAGCAATCTTGGAATTTTAGCTATATTTTTTTCTATGTGATGTTCTAGACCATGAAACTTGAAGGATATAGATGAAATATCTTCATGTATCTATGGTTCAAATTTCAAACCTTGATTCAATATAATTTTAGAGATATGGTTGAAAGAAGTTAGGCTTCTTAAATGCAACTGTAATCCTCTTCAAATAGGTAAGCTAAGCACTTTTGCTATAAATTTTGTTATATGATATTTTTGACCATGAAACATGGAGGATACAGACAAAATATCTTCATGTACATGTGATTCAAATTTCAGACCTTGATTCACTATAATTTCAAAGATATGTCCGAACAAAGTTAGACTTCCTGAATGCTCCTAAAAGTTTCTTCAGACAAATCAGTTTGGTAATTTCACTATATCTCTCTCTATGATGTTTCAAAATATGAAATTTGGGGGAGATAGTGGATATGTTTTGAGGTATATATGGTATAAATTTCAGACCCTATTTTGCAAAAATTTCACAGATATGATTTGACGAAGTTAGTTTTCCCAAATGCTTGTGAAACATGCTTCAAATAGGTTAGCTTGTCATTTTTTATATAGTTACCTTTCTAAGATGTTTCGAACTGTGAAATTTGGATGAGACAAAGAAGATATATACACATACTTGTGGTAGAAATTTCATAACCATGTTTTTAAAATTGGATACATGGATTGTTGTGTAAATTTGTTCTTGAGAAGAAGCCAAAAGCAACAAATTTTGGGAGAAGCGGACTCGGTAAAAGTAGAAGAAACTAACAAAATTTTGAAGAAGCAAACAAGTAGGTTTATGCCTACAAATGTTTATAGTAGATGGTATTGGAATCTCCTATAGGTTGGTGCCTACAAATAAAGAAAGGGAATTCGTGTCTTCAATAGGTTGGTTCCTACAAATCATCTCCTATAGATTGGTTCCTAAAACACAATAGAGGGGATTGGTGTCTCCTATAGGTTGGTGCCTACAAATAAATAGATGGGATCGATGTCTCCTATAGGTTGATGCCTACAGATAAGAAAATGTAATTCAGGTAACAATATCTTGATACCTACAAATTAATGTAACGATAGGTTGGTGCATGTAAGATCTTTAATAGAAAGAAGTTTTGTGGTTTTCTCCCATAAGTATTTCCATGTATATCTTTTGTTACATGTTAAATTTATGATATTGATGTTTTATTATGTTTGAATGGCTTTAAATAAGGAAAAAAATCATCATACTAATTCACTCCCCACAAGTATAATTGTGAATTTCAACAATTGGAATTATAGTAGGTTCTTTCAGATGCAGTGTGACCACTATAAGGTGGATCTCAAAAGGACCATGGATAGTCATGATGGATCGTACACATTTAGATTTCTATTGGTGGATGGATCATATTTTAATTCTTAGAAGATAAGAATGATGGAAAATCTAATGTATCTTAGTGATGATGTTTGGAATTTAGTGATACAAGGTTATATAGTTCTAGAAATTCCTCCTATAGATGCAGATGAGAAGAAGGATTATGTAAATAATTTCAAAGAAACAAATTCCATTTTTAATGGTCGTGATAATCAATTTTGGTTAAGGTAATGCATAGTGACTTTGTGAAAAATGTTTGGGACAAGCTTATGAAGGATAT
>APFE031727019.1:0-12262 GCA_000404065.3 Pinus taeda | reverse complement strand
AAAATAATATAAAATATTTAGATGATAAAAAAATTATATAATATAAATAATATTGTTTTATTTTAATTGAATAAGGAGTTGAGTTCAAGTTGTTGAATAACATATTATATTTTAGATATTATTTTTGGGATTCAACTCCATTAAGTAAAGCATTCACCTATGACTATTTCTATGAGAAGTAGCTGTAACTAACCAATTTCTCATGATTTTTGAATAGTTCACTTAGCACTCATTGCATCGTGGGATTGAAACTAGTGAAATGAATGATTTTTTAATAGTTCACAACTAGTGAAATGAATGATTTTTGAATAGCTCACTTAGCACTCATTACATTGGGTGATGCTCTCAGGGGTGAAGAAGTGGGATTGAAACTAGTGAAATCAATCACATAGCGTCAATCATCACTTCTGAATCAGGACTTCCCAGGAGGTCACCCATCCCAGATGACTTCCCAGGAGGTCACCCATCCCAGATGATTGACGCTATGTGATTCATTTCACTAGTTTCAATCCCACTTGTTCACCCCTGTGAGCATCACCTCATGCAATGAGTGCTAAGTGAACTATTCAAAAATCATGAGAAATTAGTTAGTTACGACTACCTCTCATGGAAATGGTCATATGTGAATGACTTACTTAACCCAGTGAAATCCCAAAAATGATCTCTAATACAATGCACTGCCTAAACCCCTTAATACTTAAACATATTATATTTTTGACATTGGCAATTTCAAGTTTTCAAAAACATATTTTATTAAGTGAAAATTGTGAAAATTTATATTTATATTTATTTATTTCTTTTCAAATCTTTGGAAACGTGTTCTATTAAATGAAAACGGTAAAAAAAAATACATTATTTTAAATTTATTTCTCTTCTAAAATTTAGATATTAAATTTAATTTTAATTTTATAAAAAATAAATTTTCATTTACTGAAAAATATAATTTGATTGGCGTAATTAAAAGAAGGAGAAGATCTCTTTGATATGGTTTGATTGAGTTCAAACTTGCTGTCAACTTCGCATCTTGCAACCAAAACATTATGGACGGAGACTATCTCTTTGATTTGCACGGACTTAGACAAGCCGAAAATATACTTTGATTTGTGTATTTATCTTGAATTAAAAGGAAGGAGATTACAGGGCTAACCCTTTGATTGGATTTGATATGCAGGGGCTCACATTTACATAACTCTGGTCTTATTCTTGTTAGGAAAGGGTTTCTTTCTTTTAGAGACACCATTAACATTAAATTTGATCTCTTACCTGACAGCTGGGAGTGTTTGACATTTCTCAATATTTACTCTTTATCTATATCTTTGGAGGATTTGATTTAAATTGACTTCATGAGATTGCTTTCTTACCTTTCACAGATTATCATTATGTTCTTATTCGTCTATTCAATTTTGAAATAAAGCATACAAATTTTATTGAAATTACAAATATTATTATAGCTTAATTTCTTATATAGTTGCTATGTGGTTCCAAACCTTGTGAATGCTTCAAATATGGTTCAGTTTTTCAGTGATTCTCATAATAATAATAATAATAATAATAATAATAATAATAATAATAAGATATTTCAAAAGTATTCATCGAAGGTTTAACGGTACGCCTTGAAAGTCTACTATCACAAACCCATAAGAAAGAACTATATATAAAATAATATATATATTTTTTAAATTACCAAGGTCTAAATCATTACTCTTAAAAAGACATTATTACTGTTGAAACACATAGATGGATTTAACTTTAGAGTTTTTACTGCATGCGGATAAGTATTTGTATTGACCTTACCATTATAAAGGGCAACGCTACATAGGTTGCTGTGTATATTGCAATGGTTGCTTGGCTATGCTATTACATAATTGATTTCCAATGCTATTGCGTTTAACTATATCATAAACCCTTTAAGAATCTCCTTTATGGTAGTCATTTAAGATGGTTTGGCCACCTGCCTAGGGATACGAGATCGTTCCTTCTTGAGTCTTCGATAAGGGCTACCGTAGGCCGTCTTCTGCATGGTTGACCGTGCCCCATTGACAGTTCTCTTTGTAGCTAGTCATCCAACGGTGGAGGCAGAGTCGAGGGACCTTAAGCCGGTGTCAGGGGCGGAATGGGGTTTTCTGTTGTCATTTTCGCTGTGGAGGGTTTCGACTCCATCTTCTAGCAGAGGATTTCTTAGTGAGGGTTTTGGCTCCATCTTCTAGCAGAGGGTTTCTTAGTGAGTATCCTCAGCTCTTTCATCTTCGTTGAATCTCCGAGGGTTTGTCTATGCTGGTGAAGCCTTCTCGTTCTCACTATTTGTTGTTTTCCAACAAATACTGCCATGGCCTAAACTGGACAGGTTGTGCCGGGGAAGTTTCTCGACAAGCCGGAGGTGCCCGACATCTGCCCAGGTAAGAGACAACAGTTCTGATTTATGTTTCATTTTGGTTTTCTGTTCATATTATTTATGAAATCCTAACTTCTGCCTTCTTTTGTTTTTTCTAGAATCCAAAGACTTTGATCCTGGTGGTTTCCTCCCGGCTGTTGCTTCTCCAAGATTATCCTTCGGCTTTATCCGGGTATGAGAAACAATGAACACGGCTCCAGGATTTGAAGCTTTGAATTCGACATGAGTCTTGGTCTCGACTTTTACTTGTTTGGTTATGCAAATTTTCTTGGAGAGGCCAAACTCGATTTTTCATTGATTTTATGTAAAACCCTCTTTGATGAGACTCTGAGTCTATCAACTGTGTTAAATCTGGCTAGGGTTAGGCATTGGAAAGTCTTCATCCAATCTTAGTTGTTTATAAATAAGTCTACATCCTAGGGTCTTCTGTGCTTGTTCGGCCATCTCCAGAATTAGATGGTTGGGGTTTGGCTATGCTGCCCTTCCACTTATATGTCTGGTTAGAAGGAAACTACAGGTATCACTACTACTGTTTTACTTTGGTGAAGGCTAATTTCTGGTTGTACATTTTTTATAACTGCAATACATTATGCAATATTTCTCCCTATGTGTTTTATGGAAAATTTCCTACTATATGCATAATTGTTTCCATGGTTTATTGTTGTAATATCATTGAGTGGATACACCGAGAGTTCTTATGCATTATCAGGAAGACAATATTTCGATTTCCTAAAATAGTGGTTAGTATTGATTTATGGTATAGTCGAGTTGTGCTCTTCTTTTTTTGTTTAAAAGATATGTGTTTAGAGAGCCATATACATCTTTAAGGCTTGTAAATAGCACTGTAAGATTTCAGTGATTTTTTTATTTTTATTTTTATTTTTATTTTTTATTTTTTTTTATTTTTTAATTTTAAATTTTAAATTCCGTTAATGTACCTTGTGGTTTTCACATCTGTTTCAAACTCCTTCGATGGTGAATTTTACTTGTTACCTGAAAAAACAAGTCTTAGTTATTTACCTGCTATGTTCAAAATCCGAACTGTGTACTTTTCCCTTTATGGTTAATTCCACTCAGTAATGGTTATTTCTATACTGTTTCAAACGTGACAGAGTTACTCCCAGATTTCTTTCCCTTTCACTAGAATTTACATGTACAGGTACTTTAAAGCTTATTATATTATAAACATTCTGGTTGTTTCTATACCGTTTTCAAATGTAGCAGAGTTATTCTTATTCTTAGTTCTTCCTTTCGTTAGAATTTACATGTATAGGTACTTAAAGCTTAATATATTGGAAACATGTACCTAAACATACATAGAATAATTAAACTAAATTTTGTCTTTAGCCTTAATTAACTCTGTCAACTGCTAAACAAATTACTCTCTTATATAATTCTAATAACAACTTAATAAGATATTCTACCAGATTAGTACCAGATTAGTACTTATTTGGTTATCTTGAACAATCAGAATTGTTAACTCGTATTGCCTCCCAACCTTGAGACTTGCGCCACAACGCCTCTGTCTCCCCTGGAGCTACCCTTTTTTGGGTCTTCCTTTCAAGAAGCTAGATCTTGATATGTAGTTGTTAACTCGTATTGCATCCCAACCTTTTTTTAACTCGTATTGCCTCCCAATCTTGAGAATTGCGCCACAACGCCTCAGTCTCCCCCCAAGCTGCCCTTTTTTGAGTCTTCCTTTCAAGAAGCTAGATCTTGATATGTAGTTGTTAAATCGTATTGGCTCCCAACCTTTTGTTAACTCGTATTGCCTCCCAACCTTGAGACTTGCGCCACAATGCCTCTGTCTCCCCCCAAGCTGCCCTTTTTTGGGTCTTCCTTTCAAGAAGCTAGATCTTGATATGTAGTTGTTAACTCGTATTGCCTCCCAACCTTGAGACGCGCGCCACAACGCCTCTGTCTCCCCCCGACCTACCCTTTTTTGGGTCTTCCTTTCAAGAAGCTAGATTTTGATATGTAATTGTTAACTCGTATTGCCTCCCAACCTTGAGACTTGCGCCACAACGCCTTTGTCTCCCCCTGAGCTGTCGTTTTTTGGGTCTTCCTTTCAAGAAGCTAGAGCTTGATATGTAGTTGTTAACTCGTATTGCCTCCCAACCTTGAGACTTGCGCCACAACACCTTTGTCTCCCCTCGAGCTGCCCTTTTTGGGTCTTCCTTTCAAGAAGCTAGATCTTGATATGTAGTAGTTATCTGGTCCTAACCAGACTTTACCTCAGTTCCTGCCTGTCCTTACAACATAGTTCTTTTCTTTCCTTCATAAGTTTTCTCCCTCCCTGATCTCAGATTCCCCATCCTCTTGATCTTTTTGGGATAAAAACATTTCTTAGGAGTAGTTAGGGTTGACAACTGCCCAACCTAGCCAACCTAACTATCTCTTGAGAATTACACCCATCACCTTTTCACAGATGTATTCTTAAGAAATTATATTAAATCACTTTCTTGTCAAAATTCGAGCACTACATTTCTTTTAATAATTTCAAAATAGAAATTCTATTCATTAACCAAAACTTTAAATTAGTTTTCTAGTTTGTTTTCATATGCAGTAAATAAAAGAAAATTCACATTTATGGGCGATATCACATCTACTCACAACTGGAACCTACTTCTGTGAAGTAATTTAGGCAGTGTTTTCACTCACCAAGGTATTTTATTTTGTGATTTGAATATCACAAAAAAAAATTGGTTTTACCATCAAAAAGAGGTTTTCCAACTTAGTATGTAAGTTAGGAAATTAAAAAGACAAATGGATTTAGTTTTATTTTTTTTGTGTGGCTAAATTGTTTTTTCCTTCCATTTTTTTTAACTTTCTATATATATATTATAAACGTTCCAAAGAGATATCAAGTCGAATTCCTGTTTGCTAAGTACTTCACCTATCACTGAGGGGATTTTCCCAATGGATGTTCAAGGTTGTGAACAACCCTTAATATATAATATAATATATATTCTATATATATTTATATAATATATATATATATATAATACTATATAATAATATATATATAATATATATATATAATTATTAATAATATATATTATATATTATATATATATATATAGATATAATATAATGTTTTTGCCTAACAAAACTCGATCAATTTTTTACCTAAAGTATTAAGAAAAAAAATGTTTTAGTAGTGATTTGATGTAAAATGTCATTCATTTCAAATTCAACACAATTACATGAGATAAACTTGTAATTTGATTACTTTTAAAGATTTTAAACATATGTTTTGAAAACATTATACGTTTAATTAGAGAGGGAGGTAAGGCATCTATCTCTCCATTAAGTTCAACAACCAAACTCGTTTTGGAAAGAGATGGCAAAGCCTCTAAGTTTAATGTAACTATGATGAGTGATATTTGAAAAGGAAAAATTGCAAATAACATAAGTGTTTGCTAGCTACATATCTATGACACTTAGTTGATTCTTTAGAGTCTACCTTGCAATAAGGTTAGCATTATCTATTAGAAATATGTATCATTCATTGAATCCACTTTATTTCAATACAATACATATTACATCAAGTTGCATTGTCAAATGTACCTCCTATCATACGATTTTATATATCTCTATTTTTTCATATTTTTTTATAATATTTATTCTATTAAAAATAAGAGTTCTTATATTTAGTGATTTGGTTTTTCAAGATGATCCAAAATTTGATATTCCTAGGATGTACTTTTGTATCTTTAGGGACAAATTGCTAGTAATTAATACATGTTGCCAATATTTCACACACAAGTGGATGGAGAAATTGGACAAAGCATATATAAATACTATAAAATATATATTTATATATATATATATATAATATATATATATATAATAGTATAATATAATTGCCCCAATATTAGCCACGGCCTCACCACGCATGAAGATGGTGGGAATTTTATATGTTTGAGTGTGGTGAGATTGGGGGAAATATTGTGTAAAACACATATAATATGATATATGTTTTGCTCAATATTTCATCCCAGCCCCACCACAACATGAGGATGGGGAAATTATATATTTTTTTGTTCGATATGTCTGGCCACCCACACCCTAATGGGAAGTTGGTGGTGGGGAGGCATATTGGGAAAAACATATTCAAAATACTATATATGATTTGCCCAATATTTACGGAAACTAGGGGAAAGATTAAGAAAAACAAATATAACAGTGTATATGTTTCACATAATATCGCCTCAACTCCTCATGGTGAGAGGAAATATTGTCCAAAACATATATAATATTGTTATGTTTTGCTCAATATTTTTTCCACTTACATCTCATAAATGGTAATAATAATAAAATGTTTACTTGACTTAAGAGGGAGTTAAACTTGGAAATAGTTTGTTTGGTTCAAACCAGGTTACTAGTGTAGTACATGCCTTTCCCAATGTCATGGGAAGTGTACTTAGTCCCAACTTGATTCTTCATGGCATAAAGACAATACAACTTTGTGTACAACAAATTATGATTTATTCGATGAATGAGATTCATTGAGTTTTGTGATATTTTTTTGAACAGAGCAAGGAAATTGGAGAGAGAGAGAGAGAGAGAGAGAGAGAGAGAACTTCCATTAGGAAACGATGACTGGTAAGAGCAAGGGTTTCAAGATTCTACAAGCATTGAACTCCATGGAGGGGTGCAAAGGGGGGAGCTCCACTCCCTCCTACAGTCAAGCAGTAGCCAGCCGAGGTAAGAAACTGATAGAAACTACTAGAGGTCCTTCAAGAGAAGGGAAAAGGAACATTGAAGAGGAATAAGATTTGACCAATACAAGGGAGGACAATAGAACAAAAGAAAATGAGCAAGAAGACAAGAAACAGGAAGAAAGACATAAAACGCCAAAGGTTCCATGTAAACCTAAGGCTGAGGTCACACCCAGAGTAGTTTTAAATGATCCTGCTCTGCAGGTGCACAGGGACCACATGCAGACTTATGCTATCATTTGTAAATTCATGGGGTTATGGCCCATAAAAAAGGTGCTACAAGTGTGGATTAAATACCTCTAGAAACCAAAAGGAGGCATAGACCTACATCTTGGGTCAAAGGGTTTCTTAACTGTGGTCTTTATAAATATCAAAGATAAAGGCAGGGTGTTTGAAGGAGGGCCCTACTTCTATGCTATTGCAGGCCTCTACATGTGACCTTGGATGATGAATTTTGTCCTGGAGCGAGAGACTTTCGGTCTGGGTAAGACTCTATTCCCTACCTCTAGATTATTGGCAAATTGAATATTTATATGCCAAAGGAAATAAATTAGGGCATTTTGTCAAAGCATCTAAGGCCACTAGAAGGGAAAATACATTTCCTTCGCACGAATATGTGTGGAGATGGATCTCTCTGGAGCTCTACCGGATGAGGTCATCTTGGAAGTTTTTTTTATGAAGAATGGGTGCAAACAATAGATTATGAACATATTCCTTTTAGATGTCATAGGTGCCATGAACATGGGCACCTATTTAGAGACTGCCCTCTTAGTAAAATAGAGAACAAAAGTAAAGCTACCACAGTGAAAGACACTGAAAACTTTCACAAAGTGGGACATAGAGGAAAAGGGGGCAAAAGGAGGCCAAAGAAACATCAAACAGAAGGGCAACAGGCCAGTTTGAACAGGTTCCAAGTTCTAAAAGAAGAGGAAGAGACAACAAAGGTAGATCAGGTAATGGAAGACAACCTAGGGGAGAAGGAGAAGGAAGAAAACAGTGGGAAAACACAGGATATTAATAAACAGAAAGAGACTACGTTGAGCGATGGGGAACTGGAAATGGACCAAGAAATGACCCAGAGTAAGATGGAAATGGAGGATCATGAACTGTAGGATATTCTTGATAGAGAACACTTAGATCTGGAAGGGTTCTTGAAATAGGAGACCATAGGAGGGGTAGAATCACTACTTCAAGAAGAGTTTAACAGAGTACAACAACTGTTTCTATGGAGAACTCAGGCTAAAGGGCTAGAAAGGCAAAGAAACAAAGAAAGGCAGGGCAACGAAGGTGTGAAAACTATGAAAACCACACCAGGATTAGCTCTCAGAAATCCAGGAAGGAAAAGAGGCAGAAAAAAGCAGAATGAATTATTGATGGAATGTGGAAAGCTAATGATAGATTCAGGTAAGATGAAAGAACTAACCAACTACTCCTTTACAAATCTTTCATAATGAAGTTCACATCTTGGAATATCAGAGGTCTAGGAAGTAAAAGAAAACAAAGGATGCTTAGCAATAGAATGAAACAAGAAGCTCCAGATATGATCTTTATTCAGGAAACTAAATGTTCCATTCAAAAAATAAGAGAAATACACAGTAAATGGCTGCATAAATATGAGTTTCTAGAAGCCAAAGAAGATAAAACAACAGGGGGTATACTTACTCTTTGGAACCCCCAAAAGATTGGCATAATAGATGCTGAGGCATCTAGGAATTATTTATCAGTGGTTATTTAGAGTGTTGGAGACAGGGAGATTTATTTAATTACAAATGTCTATGGCCCCCAAAGACCGGATGCTAAACTCAGGCTTCTAGATTCCCTTGTGGAACTAAGAGATAGACATGCAGGAGTACCATGGATTATGGGTGGGGACTTCAACATGATCAAATCACTGTCGGAGAAAAAAGGTGGGACCAGGACTTTAAGCAAAGACTCTATTGCATTTCAGAATTTTATAGATAACATGAAGCTAGTTGACAATGATATGAGTAATGGTCTCTATACATGGAAAAATAGGAGAGGAGGAGAGTCTCAAGTATCCTCTAAGTTAGACAGATTCATAATCTCAGAGGACCTTATGCTCACAGATAGGGAAATGAGAGTGAGAATTCTCCCCTTTGGAGGCTCAGACCATTGGCTTGTACAACTTGAGGTTCAGGGCATTGGCACCCCCAAGAACAAACCTTTTAGATTTGAGAATATCTGGCTCACCCACCCAGATTTTATTGGCAACATTGCAAAATGGTGGACAGAAGATCTGCATATTCAGGGTAAGAGAATGTTTCTCTTACACAAAAGACTAAAACACATCAAGCTCAGACTCAAAGATTGGAACAAGAATGAATTTGTAATATTTTTGAAGCGAAAAAAGCTGTTGAAAGTAAAATGCAGGAACTCAATCAAGCCCTTATTATGGATGGATTTGATAGAGTTAGCAACGATCAAGTCACCAAGCATCATCAAGACTGGAAGAACTTATGTAAACAAGAGGAGATATTTTGGAGACAAAAATCAAGAGTTCAATGGCTAAAAGAAGGGGAAAGAAACACTAGTTTTTTCCATAGATCCACCATGGCAAATAGGTCTCATAATAGGATTTCATCAATCAAGGACTCTAGAGGTCAACTACTCAATACTCATGAAGATATAGAAGCTGTGCTGGTTCAGCACTTTTGAAGTATCATAGAGGAGACTAGCTTAGACATAGTTCATTTTATCAGGGACTTAACAAAGCACATACCTAAGCCAGTAACAAGAGAGGATAATTTCAATCTCAATAGGTCGGTGACTGAAGAGGAGGTTAGTGAGGTCATCAAAGAAATGCAAAATGGTAAAGCGCTAGGCCATGATGGCTTCAATGTCGATTTCTTTAAAGCTTGCTGGAACATTGTCAAGCAAGATATTCTGAATGTTGTGGAGGACTCCCGGATGAATAGAACCATTTTGAAGGTGTTCAATACATCCTTCATCTCTTTGATCCCCAAACAGGACATTGATCAGACTCTAGATAGATTCAGACCAATAACTTTGTGCAATGTGGTGTACAAGATAATATCCAAGGTTATTGCCAACAGGTTCAAACCCCTTCTTCCTACTCTAGTTTCTGTGGAGCAAACAGGATATGTGGAGGGTAGACAAATTCTCAATAACATCATTCAAGCACATGAGGTGGTTCATTCATTGATAAGCAATAGGAAGGTGGGAACGATTATGCAATTGGACCTAGCCAAAGCTTATGACAAGTTGAATTGGACCTATATCAGGAAGGTCCTTCTAACCTTTGGATTTGACCATAACTGGGTTAGATGGGTCATGGCTCTGGTGACCTCATCTAGCTTTTCAATTCTGGTTAATGGTTCTCCATCCAAGAATTTTACTCCTACAAGAGGCCTCATGCAGGGAGATCCGCTCCCCCCCTTTCTCTTTATCCTCATGATGGAAGGACTTGGTCAAACTATCAAGCATGCTAAAGAAGTGGGTAACATCAAGGGTCTCCAACTCTCTGAGAATGGACAGGTTTTGACCCATGAACAATTTGTTGATGACACCATGCTATAGGGCATCCCCACGGTCAAAGAAGCACTTGCTTATAAACAAATCCCGAGTGACTTTGCCATGGCTACGGGTACAGAGGTAAATCTCTCCAAATCTAAGATTTTCTTCTTTAACACTAATATCGCTATTCAGAGGAATATCTCCAGAATTCTGGGCTTTCAAAGGGATATCCTTCCTTCTAAATACTTGGGATTTCCTCTAACTGATAAAATTTTGCACAAGAGTATTTGGGAACCGGTGATTAACAAGATGCAGGACAAAACTCGGAAATGGACTATTAGATCTTTGAACTTGGTAGGCAGGTTGGTGCTTACAAAAGCTATACTTCAATCAATCCCTGTCTTCATGCTTTCAGCCCTTCCAGCTCGAAAAGGAGTCTTGCAACAATCTAGAACCATTCAAAGGGAATTTCTTTGGGGTAAGGGGGAGAAGAGAAAGAAATGGGCCTTGGTAGCCTGGGATAAGATTTGCAAACCTAAAAATCACGTGGGTCTTGGATTGGAAGATCCGGAAGTGCTAAGCAAAGTTTTAGGGGCAAAATTATGGTGGTGTTCGGTAAAAGATCCAAAGGCTCAGTGGGCTCGTATTTGGAAAGAAAAATATGTCAGAAATTGGCAAGCAGTGATCACATAATGATGACTGGCATCATAAAAGGTTCCTACATCTAGAATAAAGCCTGGGAGAATAGAGGCTTAGTGAAAAAAATAGCTTCTGGGAAATCAGAGAGGGAGAACTTGCTTTGTTTTGGGAGGATAAATGGCAACAAGAACCTACAATGCTAAGAGAGGACTTTGTGTACCTCAAGAATGAAACTGATAATAAAGGGTTACTTAGGGTAAAAGATTTTTGGGATCAAACCAATAGTGAAGGAAAATGGCGAACTTGGAAGAATATGGAATACAGGGATGATAGCCCTTTGAAAGTAAAAGCTGATGCACTTCTAACAATGTTGGACCAAAGGAAAATTCTAGTATCAGAGGGGCATGACCAACTTAGATGGGGCAACAATAATGAAGGCAACTCCAATCTTAAGGAGGCAAAGCGCATAATCCTGAAGCTTGATTCTAATGTACTGGATAGGGTTTTGCAAAACCTATGGAGGCATAAAGGATGGATGAAAATCAAAATTTTCATGTCACTGGTACATGATAAGAAAATTCTGACTTGGTAAAACATTCGAAAGAGGGGTGTCCTGGGACCATCTAGGTGCCAGATTTGTGAGTCTCAAGAGGAAACAATGGAGAACCTTCTTGTAGGTTTTAACCCCGTACAAAAATTACCTGCATACGAATTCTAAATCATAGGGAAAAAAAAATGCGAGAGCATAACACATAAAACACATATACACAGAGATTTCCCACTGGATCTCAAAACCGAGACTACCAGCTTGATTTTTCATTATATTCCTTTCAATGTTACAATACATATTTATACATGCCGAAGCATCCAATACCATGGACCGAAAACGATCGTGTCCAAAACCACGGACCGAAAACCATAGGTAGGTTTGCCCAACCTAATATAGGGTCCAATTTTTTTTTTCTCAGGGCGTTGCCCCGAACCCCGTACAGGGGGGCTACCCGCCCCCCTA
>APFE031727017.1:27218-37525 GCA_000404065.3 Pinus taeda | reverse complement strand
ATGGACCGAAAACCATCGCGTCCAAAACCATGGACCGAAAACCATAGGTAGGTTCGCCCAACCTAATATAGGGTCCAAAAAAAAATTTCTCGGGGCGCTGCCTCAAACCCCCCAGACAAGGGGGCGCTGCCACCCCCCCGCTGCGCAATCGGCACGGCGAAGGGGGGGATCTGCCCCCCCTCTAACCCCCCGGTTCACTACGTAGGTTAGTCGTGAAAAGAATATAACACAACCCAACACATTCTTCAAAATTGGGAACAGTCAACTATCAGTTTAATGCCACAATACAAAAGCAGAGGACCCATGGGCGGTACTTCATCTTCCCTCTACAAGGAGCACCATGCTAGATAATAAATTCCTCTTAAGCTTCCATGTCTTCATTTACTCTGTCAGCATCAACCCTAGTTTTGTGTCTCAAAGGGCCTTCCTGGGTCAGCCCATGCCGATTTTGAATGCTACATCTCCTCTCTTAAATGCTTCAGTTGCTGACCCACCACACCATTAAATTTTTGCATTACTTTATCATAGAGTTATCAGATCAGGATTTTCCATTAAAGGTCCTTATGAGGTGGGACATTATGATCTAATTTTTCTCTTTTTGCTTCATGTGACCGGGGGCTATGACCAAGATTTTAGTCCTTGGGTGCTAGGACCTTTGGGCTCGTGTCTGTGAGGCTCGACCCATTGTTAAACAGAATCCCACATATCGGTGATTTATGATGCTCGCCTTCGGTGTCTCCCCTTGACACTTGTGATCATTGATCTGAGGGATTGAGCCCACTTGGGATATCACAATTGGCCAGTTCATAGTATTTCCTTTGTTTTCTCTCCTTGACACTTGTGATCATCGATCTGCAGGGTTGGGTCCACATGGGATATCGCAATCGACCATTTCACGGTATTACCTCTATCTGGTCTATTTGATGACGTGCTGCTAGATATACGCTGAAAAATACCCTCGCCATCCCACTGAGCGGAAGTGAAATAAATGTTTTAATGTTCGTTTATTAGGGCCAATGATCTGAGCCTATTCAATATAGGCCATTGATTCAGGCTGATTCAATATGGGTCGTTGATCCCAGCCTGATGGTATTGCAATCACAATACATGAGAGGGCCTTTTTACCATATTTTATAGTTCTTACAGATTTTCAAGATGTGAAACTTCAATAAAGCATGATACATAAAATATCGCATACGGGAGGGTTCTCGCGTATCACAATCGCAACTTGGAAGGGAATTCGGCGGAGGAGGGACTTTGACTTGTGCGACCCCCGTGCGATATCGCAATCAATGGGGGAAGGAATTATCGTAATTAGTGAGGCTAAGGAGGGAATTATGATATGATAATCAACGACGAACTTTTGTGATATGCGATATCAGTGGAGGAGGGATTTTATTACAGTCAGCGAGAAGGAGTAGTGACGGGCAAATATGTATCACAAAAAGGGAAGGGGCTGATATCGATTATGGTTTGTGGGTCCCGATGCTTAAAAATGGTTTCGGCATGATTTTTGAATGTTTTAAAACATTTCAAAGGAGAATGGGAAACATGGCTAGAGTTGGATATACAAAAGGATTTTGGCTAGAGTTAAAAATGGGTCATTGTGGCTATAGTTTAAAAAACAAAGGAAAAAAATGGGGTTCGTGAAAGAAATGGTTTTTAGAGAATATGGAAATTTCTCCAAAATAATTCAAATTGGACCTATTCTTCCTTATTTAATTTCCAATTTGCAAAGGGCAACAACCTCTTTCAAAAAGTAGCAGATAGATGCAAATGATTAGTCAAACTAATCTCTGTTCTTTTGCCCTCTTTGTACAACTAGAACTCTCTTTTCAGAAGGTGAAAACACTTACCAAAGGGTTTTTCTCTCTAAGAGAGAGAGGTTTTGGCCCTGGCAAAGATAAAACATCTTATTTTCTTTCTCTTATGTTTTTGGTAGCAATTCGATGAAGTAAACACACAACATTAATAAGAAGAGAAGAAGATTAAGCTAACAAGATAAATTGAAAAAGAGCTTCACAAATTATTATCAATTCTATAAGAATCATATCTTAACTATGATGCCCTTGATTCTTCAACATCCCCTTACCTTCCCTCAACTATATGGCACTGGCATAGTCATCAGTGCAACAATAAATGGCCTCCTTCATTTAAAATTTAGGGTTTTTTTTCACCAAATTTGGCCTCTTTCACTCATCGTGTAGTGTTAAACCTCTAGCTAGTGACATAACATTTATTTTTTTCATACAATATGTGACATAGATTCTCCTTAACCTCCTCCAATATTCACAACACTATGTTGTTCATATTTTTAGCATTGGAGGTCATTTTTGGGCTAAAATTGGGGGTTTCCACCAAGTTTTGCCTCTTTTGGCCTATGTAGTGCATCAATAACCATTAGTATTGAAATAGAACTCACTTAATCCTTAGTGATGCACTATTTCATTCACTATACCATCCAGTCAACATTATATGATTTTATGGGCCCTCTTTATTGTGTTATTAGGTCAAAGATTAAGGTTTTTATTCAAGTTTTAGGTCTCCTAAGCCACTATAGAATGATGTAAACCACTAATCCAGAAATATAGTGCACCTTTAATCATTAAACCAGTGCTACATCATTTTTCCAAGCTTCTAAACTAATCATTGATTATTTTTCTTGAGTTTCCCCTTAATTATGAGGCCTTTTCCTAGGCTTTCTTGGTTGAAAAATGACTTTATTTGCAAATGAATTTTCAAGGACAAGGGGAGGATTGTTTAAGTGATATAAATATCATTAAAAATACTTTATTATTTCCCTAATATCCTCAATATCCTTTTCCCTTGATTTTTCCAGTGTTTCCTCTCATCAGAACCCTTAGGGTTTCATATTCTGGTTCCCAAAATTCAACTTTTAAACATAGTTTTTGCCCTCCCAAACCATTGCAGCACTACTAATCATTATTACGGTGACATGGTTCCACACTAATCATGAATACAATTCTACAATTTTTTCCCAAGCTCCATAATTGGTCCAAGATATCTCCATAAGCTTTTTCCATCACTTCAAGGGCCTTCTCCAAAACCTTTCTTGAGAAGAATTGGTTTAAATTGGAGAAAACCAAGATAAAAGTGTTAATTGTTCAAGTACCATAAAATTAATTAAAATCCATATTGGAGTACAACACTCACATCACTGTGTCAAGGGACAATACTTCATCTAGTATTTCCTTATTCACATCAGCTCAGGCAGATGCTGTCACCAAGTCTCCTCCTTGCTTGGCCGTATTTAGTTCCTTCACCATTTGCTCATTCTTAGCTATCAAAAATTGAACACTTGATCTAGTGGCTTCGGCATACACTCTGGTTGCATCGGCCAAGGTTGTTGTATGTTTGCGCACATCAGTCACAATCACTCGTAGGATATATATGATCCTCCAGATTTGATACTCTACGAGACTGCACACCTCTATGTTGAGATTAGTCGAATGAGATGTTGTGCATCTCTCCTTCCAACTGATCACCAAGGATCTTAGTGCCCCCTTGGTCACTCGAAACTTTCTCATCATCTGGATGCGGTGAAGCAGGTAAGTCAACCTCTTGGTGATGAGGAATGAGGTCAGTGTCCTATTCCAACTCTTGCTGCTCCATGTTAGCATCCAACTGTTGAAGTCCTTGTTCTATCTCATGAGTGAAGTCTTGCTCTTGCGATGGCTCACCCTGTCTGCCTAATGCTAGCTGATTTGATAAGTCCACTACCTGTATGGGCGTTGTTTCATCTGTTTGCACATGTTGCGCCCACTGATGTATATGTTGTTGTTGTGATTCCCTCTCCTGTTTGTGCAACTCTTGTTCCTTTCGGAGTTGCTCCCTCAGCTCATGCAACTCCTCTTCTTCTTCCACTCTTCTCTTTTCCCTCTGCCTTTGTGTGATTCACATGTCACATTGATGCCTCTTTTCCTCTATAGCCATAGTTACTTTCTCTACTAATGGATCTACTTGGAACTTATAGCTTTGCTCCTCCTCCATGAGATCGAAAATCTCCCTCTTACCCTTGTCGCGCACTGGTATGCTTGCCTCTGTTGTTATTGTTGTTGCTGGTGCTGGTGCTCTCCGAGATTCTGCATCATGTTGCTTCACTAACCACTCCACAGCGAAGTCGATTTGTTCATTGGGTCTAGAGAAACTGTAGAAATATCTCCATGGGTCCCCCTTGGCCCAATGAAATGCCTTTTGGATCTAGTTGAACTAAAATCTCATGCAGTGATCCTTCACAATACAATGTGGGTCATACGGATTGTAACTTCAGAGATTGAATGGTTACTTCTTCATCTGTTCTACTTCGACATCTACTTGCTTGATACTCCAGATCTCATATAACGCAATCGGTAAAGGAAGAGAGGGCCAAGGTGCCTTCTTCTTCTAGTGCAGTTTAGTTGTCAATCCTACCAAGATGCGATAAGCTACTTCCTACATGACAAGTATGTCCAAGGCAAACTTCGGTAGAACATGTGAAAGCTTCTCTGTGCTAAACATTCAGATGAAGGTGTTGGATGATGAGGCATACCAATCAACAATGCCTAACAGTGCCTCCATTGCTTCCTTTGACATGCAGGGTGGATCCTGTTTGAATATCATCTTGTAGACTGGGGTGGAAAAATTATTGGAAAATAATATGATTACTCCTCTGAAGTTGCATTCGAAAAATAACTTGAAATATGTGTTCACAGAAATCTCCGTCGGTGACCATGCCCATTCCAAGCACAGGAACTCCTATCGGGCACAGATTGCATCTAAGATGTAGGCACACATGTAAATCTCTACATGCATACCTCTAGGTGACTGTTGAGCCTTTGTTACTTGTTCCTTCAGCTGATGAGCCAGCATGTCGAACCAGTTACATGGTTTTCCTTCTCTAGTCAAATGGTTCAACGTGATCACCCAATTCTGTGGGAATGTTTCTATGCTTTCTTGGCCATACAGTTGACATGCAAATATGACCAAGTATTGATACGCCTTTTGCATTATCTTCGTCTTGTATATCTAGTTGGGCGTCAACCTGAATCGAGCAGCTCCTTTACCTAATTCTTCAAAATGTTTTTGGAGTTAGCACTATTGTTGGGTAAGCTAAAGGGAGTCTTCATGATAGTCATGGGCTCTGACATCTGATACATCTCGTCATAGTCTCGTGCCCAAAATTTTGCAAGCTTCGTCCCACTGACACTGCTCAAGATCACCGTCTCGGGATTAGTCAGAGAGACGATCCAGTGTATCATGGCCACGCATGGGAACGTGGGGTATCTTCATGCAATCCGATACAAGTCGGACTTGTGAATGTTCACATACACCTGATAGTCTTCAAGGTCTTCCTCAAATGTTCTTGTGAATGCTTCATTAACCTCTTGTCAGTTCAGTTTGATGTCCTTGTCTAGAAATAGTTTGGTATCTTCATAGATCGGTAGATTAGAGGATACTCACTCAATTGCTGCTCCAGTTGAATTTCCATCAATGTCCTATGATCCCGCTCTCTTGGAAGCCATTGATCTTATACTACTAAGAGACAGATGAACACCTAAAATATCTGGAGACAAGAAACATGCATGGCAAGAAATCTGTTAGCGAAAACCAAAGAAAATTTGGGGAATGACATAGCACATACCTGGGGAACTGATAGGCAAGATTGCGCAATTTCTTTTGGGTGGATAGGTCAAAACTACTTAAAAGGTAGTTTGATTTATCTGGGAGGCAAGACTGGCAGTTGGATCTATGCAATCCAAACTGGCTTCTAGCTGTTGGGATTGCACAATGTGCAATTCCAGTTGGGAGTGACTGCAGGCTTAGGGACTGCATATTTTTTGGGCCAGTAGTGACTGTCCCTTAGAAATGCACAAAATAGTCCTGGAGGATAGTGTTTAAGTAGAAATGCACACTTCTAGAGAGGAAGTAAAATCCTTCCTTCCCCATATTGCGCAATGTTGTCTCGGTGAAGGCGAAGTCCGAGCCAAGGTTGGCCAGACTCGCCGACAGGAAACTAAAAGAAAATATGAAAGTGAATGCATGGAGACACTAAGTGAAATCTGAAGTGATTGATAGTGCATGCAAACATGAATGAAAGATTCAGTAAATAGATCAACATCAATGTGGGTGAAGCGAGTTGCCAAATCAACGACCATGTGAAAAACTGTTTCATACATGCGACAACAGTGAGATAGCAATGAAAATTGAAATAGTGCTACGACAAGCTATTATACATGTAAATGACAAAAAGAATTCAAAGAAATCAGGAAAACAACACTCACACAAGCGAAAACATAAAAAGTGACAAAAATATTGAAAAAGACTAGTTGAGGCCACTTACTCGTGAATAACTGAGTTGGATGTGTCGAAGAGTCCTGGATGTATTGTGGGATGTTGGAGATCCAAGATTGATGTGAAATAATGATCTTTGATGCGTCAAATAAATAAGTTTTGAGCTCATGACGTGCATGCCACAAATCTAGGAAAAAGCGACACTTGGAGGAAAGTTCTTAAACAGACTTTGCATGTGACCTCCAGCTACTAAAAATAGATCCCTGAATCATGGGATTCCTTTTTCATGTTTCCTTTTGCTCTTCCAGGAAAAATCAAGCCATGCAGCAATTCAAGTTTCCTTGGTCCCAAATGCAACTAGTCAATCCAACTACTCATGCATGAAGCTACTCAACTACTTGAAGGAAATGCGCATTTTTGGCTGTGAGTTGGGCTGGATGCCCAAGAGATTTGCACAATTTCTGGGCAAAGTAGCTGACTACTACCCAAACTTGTGCAAATTTTGGGCTGAGCAGCCCTACTAGGGAAAATTGTGCAATTTTCACTGTGAAGGTTGGCTGACAGAATTGTGCAATTCTGGAGCCCAGCAGGCTGCCAGACAAGATTACGCAATTTCTGGAGGGAAGGATAGTTTCCCTCCATAAATGCGCAATTTCTTTGGGGAGTTGCTAAGCCTATAGCTAGACCAATTGCAGATGAACAACCTATGAGGGGAATGCATCAAGCTGCAATTGACATGCTGTGTTTGTGTAAGAGAAACACTGAAGCTTGTGTACCCGACGAAGCAAGACAAGATGATGTGGATATTTGGTAGGGAGGCTCCAAAAAAGGCTAAAGAAAAATTTTGGAGGGTGGTTGTAGCCGCTACAACACATCAATAAGATGAAACCAATCCCTGAATCAAATCACCCAACCATTGAAACAACTAAATCATTAAATCAATCATTGAAACTTAATCAACCAATGCAACTAGATCAAACCAATCCATATTAGATCAAATCAATGCACAACCATTCATAAGAATATCCTACCATGTACTCTTCATCACAGAAACAAAATGTTTTCATTGTAACCCTAATCAAACATATGTCAAAATGTATATGCTATTGTTCTGAATCATACCTGTGTCTGTACGTACTTCCCTTGAAGAAAACCTACATACATATCTCAAATTACGAATACTTTAGTCTGAATCACTGTAACACTCAATCTTATACTGAATTCATCACAAATTACTGAACCAATTATAGATCACCATATAGTAGCATCATCACTAATCAACATTCCATTCCATAACCAAATCAACCCAACCAGTACTATCAAACACAGATTATTATAAGAGAGACATCATTAACAGACAACAGTAAACATAACAAAACCAATCAAATATCATCAACAATCCATACTGTAAATCCCTAGCATGTATACATGACTTTTACAAAGCATATCTACATATGTGTGTGCTTATCATTCACCACACACGTGTACGTATCTGTCCATACTAAAAATACTTCGCAAAATATATAGACGACTACCCATAAGCAGATTCATCTATGTACATGACTCATCTGAGACAAATGTGCGTATAGATCTAAAACAATTTGCTGCAAACACAATTTTACTCTCTACAAACCTTACGATCAGAATTACATACTTTTAAGATTACTTCATTCAAGTTATATCATAGATACATCATTGTTAGACATTTTCAATAAGTACAACAAACAAGCACATTTGTCACCATACTTTAGAGTTGAGTCCTCTCCTTGCTACTTGGTGCACACATGTTTCAAATCAAATCATTCATAAAAAATTCATCACTTACACACCCAACACCTTGATCTCCATCTCTTTATATAGTATTTTCCTTACCCAATACCTTATGTAAATACCTTGGTTATGTTGTAAATATTATTTGATGGGATCAAATATTTTTTATCACATTCATTACTATGGGCCAATACTATGGTAAATACCCCTAGTATTCATAATACCAAGGTGTGGATTATGTACATGACTTCTCATCACCATATCTATGTATTTATGTGATATTACTTCACATGACCCGCGTATACTTTCTCACATTCGATATTTTCCATCCATCTATCTTTGAACTAATATTCCTTTGTTCATGTCACCTGTAGCATTTGCATAACCATCATGTTGACATATTTATCAAGTAGGTTTCCATCAAGGACAACACATTAGTCATAATGCCAACTTCTTCCATGAAAGAGAATTCTAATATCAGGTACAAGAAGAAAACAAAAGCAAGAATATCAGGTGAATGAAGAAATCTCATAGGCCATGCTCTCAAGATTTCTAAAGTCGCAATATGACAATGAATCCATAGATGAAAAGGAAGATGTTAAGGCTTAGAATGATCCTGCATCAAAGTAGGTTCATATATCATTCTAAATAATATGGCTTGGAGACTCTCAGTATTTTGAATGTTGAAGAGGGGGAGTCTAATTCACCAACATCTACAAACTTGAATATCTATCCTTTGACATATTCTCAGTAATTTGATGATGGTGTGTGGAATGTCTTGTGTCATATTGGTTGATTGCTTCACAGTATCATTCAATGTTTTATGATTAAATATTTCAAGTATGTATTCAAGTAGGAATATGTATTGGAGAAGACAGAGAAGTCGTCCGAACAATAATCAACATTATAGGAAAATTAGTCAACCTTGTGTTCACTGTAGGAATTTATAGGGCAAGTTCCTTAGATATAACACCAAAGGACACCACTCATAAATAGATCACAGATCATTACACCAGTATTCTTGAAGTCGCTAAAACCCTCAAAGAGGGAAAGCGTCCATGACCTGAGCCAACTTGACCACTTCAGGAAATTTATTAATGTAAGAGAAATAAAATTTACATAAGCTTCTCTCATGAACAGTCACATAACAAATGACCCTCCATGCTCTTTAAATAGAGATCATGGACCAATCAAGTGTTAAGACACAGATCAAGTTTCATTAATACCGAGGAGAGAATAAACCATCAAATCACTTTATGTCTAGAACATATCATGACCGTCAAATTGTAAGTTACAAGAAGTACATACTAAAGAAACACACTTTACCTAACTATACACTAGACCAAGTTGTACTTAATTATTTCCTATGCGTTGGAATATCCTAACATCCCCGCTTAAGAACAACTTGGGATAGGATTGAAGGATGTACAAAGATGACACAATAGGAGAAGGAAAGAGGCATTAGATCATATCCCCTTGTAGTGACAACTTCCTGAACTCCAACCATAAGTCAAATTTTAGTAAACTTCGCCTTTGTGAGAGCCTTTGTAAAGATGTATGCAACTTGATCATCGGTTGAACAATTTTGCACTTCAAGAACATGTTCATGAAAGATATTTCTGATGAAGTTCATGTGTAATTCAATGTGTTTGTAGCGTTGATGTTGGACTGGATCTTTGCATAGTTGAATGACACTTTGATTATCACACCAAAGTGTATTCGGATGTTGCTACTAAAAACCAAACCCTAACAAGATCTGATGAAGCCATGGGGCTTCCTTACTAGCTTCAACAATGCCACGATACTCTTCTTCTAATGAAGAAAAATAAATGGCACTTTTTTTCTTGCAAGCCCATATTATAGGTCCAAAACGAAGAGTGAAGACATAACCTAAAGTAGACTTCCGATCATCAAGGTCATAAACCCAATCAGAATCAGTGAAACCAACCAACAGAGGAGATGTGTTTGCATTATAATGAATCCCAAATTGAATTGTGCCTCGAACACAATGAAGTATTCGTTTAGCTGCTTTCCAATGACTTTCATGTGGATTTTTCATAAACCGAGCAGCAATGCCAACAAAAAAGGAAAGGTCCAGACGAGTATGGGTCAGATACAAAAGTTTTCCAACAAGCTGACAATATAAGGTAGCATCAACCTTAGGGGAAGTACAAGTGACTGAAATTTTGGCTTCATACTGAAAGGGAGAAGGGGTTGGATTACAGTATTCCATATGAAAGTGGCGT
>APFE031727017.1:0-24568 GCA_000404065.3 Pinus taeda | reverse complement strand
TTTTTTTTTAGTTTCCTTATCATTTTGTTGAGTTGATTTTTCATTTTGAGACTAAAATGGCTTAGGACCCTTGTTTGGTTTAGGATCATTCTTTTTAGGATTTTACATCTTAGGATTCTTTGAACTTGGTTGTTGTTGGGCTGCTAAGGCTTTCTTAGAAGAGTTTCTAGTATTAAGAAGACCAAGATGTAAGAGTTTTTCTTGTTCTCTTATTAAAGAACCATAAAAGGGATCAAAAGAGGGGGACTTGTAGTCTTGTCCTCGAGAAATAAAGGCTTCTCTAGTAGAATGGAAGGTGGAAACAAATACAAAGTAGGTTGGTCCTAACTTAGAAAGAATGGAATAGATAATGCTACCATCTTCTTTCTTAACCTTAACACCTTTCAAGAGAAGTCTAAGGGTCTTGAACTTCGACAAAAAAATATTCAATGGAAGAAAAATTATTGTGGTCCAATGTAAGCAACTCATTTTTAAGTTGATGGGCTCTAATTTCATTTTGAATTCCAAAAAACTTTATTGAGTTGTTTCATTGCTTCATCAGGGGTATCAATTTCTGTGATATGGAATCTAAGGTCTGGATAAATAGACATCACTATCAACCCATGTGTTTGATCTTGCTTAATTTCCCATTTGGCTTTCTTAGCTTCATATTTAGGTTTAGACTCTTGGCCTGAGGCTATTCTATAAAGACCTTTACTTCTAAGTAAATCCACCATGTAAGATAGCCATTAGAAGTAGTTAGTGCTGTCAAGAATAACTAGGCATGGACTTTCCATTTTAAAATAAACTGAAGTTGTAGATGTTGAAACTAAGTGTTTCAATGGAAAGATCTAGAACAATTAGGCCGATTAGAAAAAAACGGCTCTAAAAATGGCTTCTGGATGAAGAAGTTATGGTTTTTTGAAAAAACGTTGTTGAAGATGTCGACAAACCACATGAATGTTGAAAAGTGAATGATAATGTTATATTTAAAAAAAAAAAACCATTTTCCAAACTTAATCTAATTAGATCACTTTTAAAAAAAATATTACTTTATGTGACCCACTTTTATAAATAAGTGAAAATCACTTTTACAATGGTACTTTATGAACTATTCACTAAATTGTATCTTAAATAAAAGGCAAAGTAACTTTAGAATTATAAGTGACTCACTTTTTATAATGGCCAAGAACACTTTCATATAAGGAAACTTTAAAACATAAGTTACATGTGCTTTTTGATAAAGTAACTCAAAAAAAGAAAGACTTGAACCCAAGACCTCTATTTTCATAAAGTAACTTTAGACCAAGTGAGCTAGTTTAAAAGGTTAGTAATTTTTGGAAAGGAGGAAGGAGTTTTTTTTTTCTTACTAAAGCTTTGGAATGTGTGATGACTCAGAAAACCCATTTTTTCCTCCATATCTTAAAAATGGCATAGCTAGGGCTACCAGAAACCTTTACGTGTGAAACGAAAGGAGTTCATCACTAGAACAGATGATCCTAACACAATAGATTGGTCCTCTCAGCCTGAAAGCAGTCAGAAATAGTAAATCTAGGAAACAACAGTCTGATGGAGTTGTACCGGCTTCAGATTTGGATCACCAACGGATGCGTCCCTCGAATAGCTTTGATACCATGTAGGAATTTACAGGTTAAGTTCCTTAGATAGAACACCAAAGGACATCGCTCACAAACAGATCACAGATCAATACACCAGTATTCTTGACGTCGTTAAAACCCTCAAAGAGGGAAACTGTCCATGGCCTAAGGCAATGCGGCCACTTCAGGAAATTTATTAATGTAAAAGAAAGAAAATTAACATAAGCCTTTCTCATGAATGGTCACCTAACAGATGACACTCCATGCTCTTTAAATAGAGATCATAGACCAACCAGGTGCTAAGTCACAGATCAAGTGTCGGTAATATCAAGGAGAGAATGAACTATCGAATTACTTCATGTCAGATTGTAAGTTACAAAAAATACATACTAGAGAAACACACTTTACCGAAATCTACACTAGACCAAGTTGTACTTAATTATTTCCTATGTGTCAAAATATCCTAACATTCAATTGAACATTGAATTTTATAAGCATAGTCATGGACTAGTTTGTGACACTTCAAGATTGAGATGAGGAATAATTGCAAAAGGACTCATTGAAGCATATTGGTAGATGGAATCAGGTTATGGAAAGTCACGAGAGGTACATCATGTTAGGGGAAGATAAATAGTCAAAGGAAGAAAGGAATATTGTAGGAATACAGATAAACGCACTTCGTCATGGGTAGTTACCCTTCGTCATTAATATCAAAGGGGAAAATAAATAAGGAGAGGAAGAGTAGAATCATGGAGACAAAGAAATTAGTAATCGTGGGGGGAGTATATGTGTTTCCATCAATGACAAAGTGAGAGATTGTTGAATGGTGTTGTCATTGATGCCAAAATTGTCTTTTGAATGCTCTTAATATTCATTTGTGGATTGCATTAATTGGAAGCTCCAATGGACAAGAAACCTTGGAAGGAAGAGAAGGAAGCCCAACCCTTGTGGTTGTTGAGAAATCAAGGTTATTGTAAATTACGGTTTGATTCCTCTTTCTTGATAACTGCTTGTGATATTTTTTGGTGTTTAATTATTTTGTTATATCTTCTTCATCAAGCAATTACCAAAACCATAAAGCATACAAAGATCACAAGAACAAAAGGGACAAAAGATATAGGCTCTAAGCCAAGGAAAATCCCCCCCAAGGCGAAAACCCAGAAAAATCCTTCTTTTCTTATAGAATCAGTTCATAGTAAAAAATTCATGACCCAAAGACCAAGACCAACACCTCCTAGAAGACTAAGTCATCCCTCGAAAGAATCCTTCCTCAAATTTCTCAATATCAATAGCTTCAAACTAGCCCAACTTTAGAATTTTGGCCTAGCTTCATGGATTTTTGGCCCTACAACATCACAAAAATTTCGGCTTTGAAACTTCAGAGTATTTCAACCCTGCAACTTGTAAATATGCCCTAGAATATCGCACGTGTGAACCAAATATGCCAAAAATAGAAATATTTTCCTTCTTTCTTGTCTTGTTCTTCTTCTCTTTAACTTTGCACTTCTCTACAGCTTCTCTTGCTTGAAGGTCGAACTTGTGAGTGATGTCCAAATGAGGTCGAATTCTCTTCTTTATATAGCCTTCTCAAGGGGTCGAATTAGGCCTCCTTAGGCTAACTTTTCATTGGAAGGGTTGACATGTTCTTGGGGTCATAGACTTTTCTAGACTCAAAATATAATATTTTATTTTGATTATGAATTTCCTAAAAGGGTCTTTGACTCATGACAAAATTTCTTATTGACTCAAGAAACCCTAGAAGCATGAAGAACATGCTTATCTATAAAAAAATTAATAATACATTTTACTTTTCTCTTTTCTTTTATTTTTCATAAAATTTACATTTATACAAGTACAAATACAATTATGAAGATCAAACCTAGTTACATTTTCTAACATTGATGTGGTCATGATGCCCCACATTTGAGGAGGAAAATGAATGGTAGTATCAATGAAACTGCAAGCAAGGACATCATCATTGTGTATCCCTCATCATGCTGTTTCCAATGGTAACTAGAACGCCATGTGATTTCTCTTGGTTGAGGAGATATGCCCTCTTAAATTTGAATCCCCGAAGTTTGGTCAAGGTGCCCCAAATGAATGGAAAAGGATGCTCTATATTTGGTCTCAAAACTTGGCATAAAAATTCACTTCTTATGTTGAATTTTAGGTCATGTTTGTTGGCCATATGGACCTAGCCATAATCTTAATGACTTGGTCATATTAGTACGTGTGGTTGGCTATTGGTTAAATAAAAAAATATATAAAAATTCCCTCAGGAATGATCAAAGGCATATGTGGTCAATCACATTGATTAAACAAATTAAATTAAGAGAACCATTGGTATGGTTTGTGATCTATGGTTAGCCCCAAGGTTTTTGTCCACCAAGATTCATATATGTGTGTGTGTGTGTGTGTGTGCTCGTTGAAAATGAGAATGAGTAAAAATATAAAAATAGTAAATATATACAAAAGTTTGAGTTTGCACAAGGGTATATGGTCTAAGCGGGATTTTTATTTCATTTTAATTATTCTGGCACAAATATCAAGAGATATTGTTGGAATAATAATCAGTTTTGAGTTCACTATTTCATTTCTCTGAGATATGGATCACACTATTCAAAAGAATGTGTATCTTTTAATATAGTTTTGAATCCAAGTGACGATTTGAAGGCACATTTATGAATTGGATCTAGTGCAATGGGTAAGTGTCTAGTTTGTTGGTCAATATGTGTAATTGAACTGTGTAGTGCAGATTGAGAGCCAAATAAGTGTTCTGTGTTTCAATAGGGTGGAGTGCATATACCATTGGAATGGTGACCATATTGAGTAATCGTGCCACATGTGCAGTTTCTTAATGCAAGTTAAACTATGCATTGTAGATCGATCCATGATTCTAGGCAATGCATGTGCTCTTTTGTAATTTCTAAGGTTAATGAATGCTTGCAACAAAATCTTGGACCTAATACTTAGTTTCCCATAATGTAAGATAGTTCTGAAGAGACGAAAATGTTGGTTGTGGCGCTTATAGATGTTTAGATAATTTGTCTTCTAAACAACGATTTTTTCAAGTCACAACATAGTCAACAAAGTTAGAGGTCATGTATGTATAACAATTTCAGTCTCGCGCCTCAATTATATTAAATTCTGGTGGAATCTAAATACAATAAAAAAGAAGCCTCATGATTATTCAACACAATAAGATATGCCTAACTAGAGGAGAAATCAGATTAAAATATGTTGTAATGAGTTGCCACAAGGATCGTTGTGACATACGCTTGCAATTCAAGTTTGAACCACGAATAGCTGCTATTATGTATGTCATTCTACTCTATTGGAGGGTCCAAACAAAGTTAATTTGATTACATGGTATGAAAATCAATATACCACAGTGCAACTAGTAAGACACTCTACTCAAAATGCGAAGATTGTACGTTGGGTTCACACTAACAGTAGGTTAGAAAGGAAATTTTTTTTAAGGTTAAGAGTTTTATTTTGGCACATGTTTAGTATATTGGCTGGGAAGTTTTTTTAGCACCACCATTGAGTCTATGTGATTTGTAGAGCATTAGGTATGAATCTATAGAAAAATACATTCATCAAATGGTCTTATATAGTATTATGGGTTATTGAAGCCAATATTGATCAAATTTAAAAACCAAAATAAGTATTGAGATCAAAACTCAAAGACAGGCCTCATTGAAAGAATGAAATAAGCTTCATGCATTATTAATGATTAAAATCCTTATTATATGTTTTGAAGGCTTAAAGACTGATTTTTGTGTTGTTAAATCACTTGCATATGCCAATATGAGCAATTAGGGTTTGAGATAGCAAAGAGAACTTGTATGATTTTGTGGCAAAAATTGAGATAGATGAAGGTTGGGCATAGGACAAACTTGTGGCACATCGTATTTTGCATTTGGGCAAGATCTAACAGTGATGTGAACGAAATTAGAAATTATAGTGGTACTGTGACAATCATACGATAAGAGAAAATGCAATACATGTTAATTTGGCAACTCAGGGATAAATTCCCTCCATCAGACAACCTTCCTCATCCAGAGAAGCCCCTCTTTTCCCTTGGAAGAATTTAATTTGGTTAAGAAAATATATAATTTTTAATGATAAAAACCCATAAGTACACAAAAGTACAGGTCGACCTAAATTCATAATCGGGTCTCCAAAACCTCATATAAATACACCTGAAGGTAACCTCATTTGGTCATCATCATCACATATCTCTTCTTCTCTCTGTTCTCTTAATTGGTTTGCACAGGTCTACAATAGGAGGTATGAGTTCATATGTGTGAAGTGAAGGAGACTAATTCTAATTTTATGCGTTGACTTTTCTATTTGGGTAGTTGTTGACCAATTTTGACTTAAGATTTTGACTTTCTTTGACTTGGAAAAATATGATTTTTGGAGGCTAAATATACTAGTGAACTAAATGTTTCTAGGCAATTTGACTTGGGTTGACACTAGGTCTATTCACTGAAGTTTGACCATAGAATTCTGAAGTTTGACCACATATTTTCTCTCTTTTGATCGAGCTTTTTGGGACTTTTTTAATCATGTTTGACCAAAAAATAAGATTGAGTTGTTTGACTGAGCTCTTTTAGAGGACTATTAACTATTGATTTGTGGATTGGATATGGCATCATTTGCTGCTATTGACTTTGACAGAAATGGTAGATTTGACTTGTTGACCAAATTTGACTTTGAAGCTCATCTTTTGTATATTGGTTGGTTGATTTCTTGGATATTCAAACTTTTTTACCTTTGACTAATTGGAACATTGTATCTCTCTATTGAACATTTGATGACAATCTAATAGAAGAATAATTTGAAAGGGTTTTCCCCCTTTGTGCAGTTTTTCCTTAGTCTTTGACCAAATCTTGTGTCTCTTATTATTGCTCTTGGTTGTCTTCCATTGAACATTGGATTTAATGTTCTTTATACAATTTATCATTACCATTGGAAGCTTAAATTTTCTTAACAGTGATTGCTAATTGAAGAAAGAACTGGGCTAAGTGATTGTGCTAGCATAGAATAGTGGAAAATTAGCATAGTATCAAAGCTGAGGTGAATTCAAGCCCGAGGAGATGAGAAAAAAGAAATCATCTTTGAAGGAATCTACTTGGAATAAGCTATTTATTCAAGATGTATACGTCTTACTTCATGGATACAGTGAAGTTGGGTGACTCATCAAATTTTGTTTCTTAGAAGATTGGGTTGGAAGTTACATAGAATGAAAATGATCTTTTGGAATATGTGGAATTAAAAGTACTTGAGCCACCAGAAAATGATTTTGTTGCTACCAAGGCCAAGCATCAGAAAGGTGATCTCAAAGCTAATAAAATACTCATTGAGTCTTTGAAAGATAATTTTCTTACTTACATGGGAAATTGAATAAGTCCAAGGATATCTATGACAAGTTGGTTGAGATGAATGAGATTAATATTCTTTCCTTGAAGAATCAACTCAAGGAAATTAATATGAACAAGGGGGAAATTGTGTAATCAAATGCCATGAGGATATCCCGACTAAGGGATAAATTGCATGTTTTTGGAGAACCTATATTTGATAGAGAGCTAGTGCTTGTTACTCTTCAAGCCTTCCACCTATTTGGGAAACCTTCATTACTACTATAAGAAACAACGATAAGTTCCCAACATTTGATGATCTTGTTGGTAAGTGAACTCAAGAAGAAACCAGGATGATATCTAGAGGGAGGTTTCAAAAGCATGAAGAAGGAGAACCCTCTGCATTTTATACAAAGGACAAGAAGAAGAAAGGAAGAGGAAGACCATCTGCTTCAAGAAAGCTTGTCTCTAAATCAAAGGACTCCAACATAATATTAAGGAATATTGAATGCTACAATTGTCACAAGCATGGTAATTATGCTCGAGACTGTCTAGAAAAGAGAGATACTCCAAGGTGCAACTACAAAAACAATCATGGCTTCAACAACAACAAGTTTAATGATAGAATAAGAGGTGATGATACAAGAATATATGCTCTTGATGATCATGAAGAAGGTCATTGTCCTCAAAAGATATCAAGAAATTCACGGTATGGAAACAATGTTGTCGGTACTCAATCTAAATATATTCTTATTTATACTCTTTATAATTCTTCTCCTCTGAATTTGTGTTAGTTGGTAGGTAGTGGGGCCTCTAGACATTTCTCTGGGTATCTTGAAGTCCTCTCAAATATGGCTGAGAGGGATACTAATTTGAAGATCATTCTTGGGGACAACTCTACTTATTCTGTGAGGGGTTTCGGTTCCATCAAATTTCATTTGGATTATGGGGAAACCATATGTCTTCATGATGTTATGTATGTACTGAGATTAAATAAGAACTTGGTATCCATATCTTCCTTACAAGGAAAAGGGATGAGAGTTTCTTTCATAAGAGAAAAGGTCCTCACATTGTCTATGGAATATCACATCAAGGATGCCTTCACTTTGGGATCTAGAATTGAAGGACTCTATAGAGTCAATGGAAGACTATTGCGAGGAGTAATATATGATAGAAATCACCAAAGTGAGCTAAGGCACCAAAGGTTTTTTCATCTAAATTATGAAGCCCTACCCAAAGTTAAAAGGATGGTTTTCTAGATGCCTAAAGTTAAAACTAACCATGATGGAGTATGTCTGGAATGTGCCAGTGGAAAGCCAAGGGGACCATCCCATTCTAGAAAATTTAGGACCAGTGATATTCTTCAACTCATTCGTCCTTATCTATGTGGACCTATGACGGTAAAATATATGGGTGGTTATTTGTATTACATAATATTTGTGGATGAATTCTCCTAAAGGACATGGATATTTTACTTGAAGCACAAGGATGAAGCATTTGAGATGTTTTGGGACTTCAAGGTACTAATAGAGAATCAAACAGGGAAAAGGATAAAAGTCTTTAGGTCTCACAATGGTGGAGACTACACTTTTAATGAGTTCATTGAATTATGCAAGAAAGCTAGAATCAAGAAGGAGACCATTGTACCTTATAAACGTAAGTATAATGGTGTTGTTGAAAGAAATAATAGGACCATCATGGAAGCGTCTCGAGCCATGTTGTATGATCAAAATCTATTGAAATTCCTTTGGGGAGAAGCCACTAATAGAACAGTCTATGTTCAAAATAGGATTCCCCATCAAGCCTTGGTTGACAAGACTCTCGAAGAAGTGTTCACAGGTTTGAAGCCCAATGTTGGAAATTTGAGAATATTTGACTACCTCATGTAATTTCATGTGTCGAAGGACAAGAGAAACAAGTTGGTGGTGGGTGTGTGTTATACTCTTTCCACGATTAGATCCACGCATGGACCCAAGTGTGGGGAGCAGACCCAAAGATGGTGGGCAAGCCTTCCCATGGTTTTGTGCATGGGTTTTTCACATGGTTTTGGGCATGATGGTTTTCTACCCATGGTGTTTTGTAGATCCGGTCAAGGGAACTATCGTTATGTTCTCATCCAGGGTTATGGATTGGTTTTTATTAATGTTTCAGCATGTATATATATGTACTGTAACATTGAAAGGAATATAATGAAAAATCAATCTTGTAGTTTTGGTTTTGGGATCTAGGGGAAATCTATGTATATTTGTTTTATGTTCTCACCATTATTTATTTTTTGTTTTAAGAATTCATTTGCAGGTAATTTTTGTACAGGGTTAAAACCTACATTTGGTATCAGAGCAGTGTCATCTTCAAGGGGATGCCTTTGATGCTGAGGGGTTTTCCTCGGGCTTGTGGTAGACCCTATTCAATGGGAGATATGCGTGATTGATTCTTGTTCTTAAAGAAGATGGAGAACAGTAGAAAGATAGAGATTGATAAATTTAATGGTTAGAGTTTTGAGTTGTAGAAGCTCAAGATGGAGGATTTGTTGGTGACTGAGATCAATAGATTGTTATAGATATTGATTCAGCATCAACAGGAATGTCAGCAAAATGTTAGGCGAAGCTAGATCAAAAGGTGAAGAGACCAATATGATTGTGTCTCTCAAATTCAGTATTGTTGAATGTGTCAGGGGAAGCTACGGAGAAGGCTTTGTGGGACAAGTCAGGGGCTTTGTACCAATCTAAGTCTCTGGTGAACAAATTGTTCCTACAAAAAATTTTGTCTAATCTAAGGATGAAAGATGGAGACTCAATAAAAGAGCATATGAATTCCTTTAATATTGTGGTAAGTCAATTTTTATTTGTTGATATAAAAATTTCAGATCAAGATAAGTGCATCAGTTTTTTATGTTCTCTACAAGATTCATGGGATAGTCTGGTTGTTGCTATAGGTAGCAATACAACTACCTTAAATTTTGATGAAATAGTCTCATCCTTGTTATTGGAGGAGATGAGATGGAAAAATATGGAGAGATAGAATGGATATGCCTTGTATGTAAGATGATCATCTCAGAATAGAAACAGAAATAAGTCCTCGAGTGGGAGATCTAAATCTCTAGGAAAACCTATAAAGGTATGCTGGAAATGTGGAAAGAAGGGCACTAAAAAAGTATTGTAAATATAAAGCTCCTAAGAAAGGAAAGGGATATGGTGATGCTCCTTCTACAGAGGTGAAAACCACCTTGGATGAAGGTGTGGACGTGTACTCGGCTTCTTATTCAAGTACACATGTAGATCATGAGGTATGGTTGATTGACTCAGGTGCATCCTTTCAATTTACTCCCCATAAGGAGGTGTTCTGTGAGTAAGATAAATATGATGGTGGTGATGTCTTCCTAGGGGATGACAGGAAAACCAAAATCATCGGACACAGAAAATTCAAGCTAAAGTTGCAAGGTGGAAGGATTAGAACACTTCCTTGTTGAGAAATGGCAACAAGAAATTCCAGTCTAATTTGCCCTCGAATTAAATTGTGAATTAAAATCTAATTATATTCTCATAGTAACTTGGAAATAGTTAATTAAGTTTAGTTATTTTTAAATAATCAATCCTTACAATTGGTGTTTATTGAGAAAGTGTGTGGACTGACCTGTTAAAGAGTTTTTAAACCCAATGTTTTGGACTTATAAGTGAGTCCATCACCAGGGGAACGCCCAATGTCTTGAGAATTAGCTTAGCTTTATTATCTTAGGATTTTGAGTTGGAAGTCTTTTTCTAGTCATGTATATGTTCTCCCTAAATTTTAGGGGTCCAGGATGATTTTATTTGAGTTGTAATTAGATAACTCAGTTTGACTTACTTATGGACAGTCAAACTAGTTCTAACTATTTGTGGAACTAGTACAAGTCTAGTAGTGAGTTGGTGCACTAGTGCATCCTTAATGCTACTCCAACTAACTAAAGATTCCCTAATGAGAAAATCATGCATGTCAATTTAGAGAAAGACCCAGTTGAGACTAGAGTGCAGGGATAGTGTACCATCAGTTGTAGAGTGATCCGAGTTGTACATATCATGCATGCAATCAGGAAGAGGGCCTAGTTTGGATTGCACAGTTTTGAGGAAGGATTTCCCACATTAAATATGGGACGATTCTCACAGAAATTGTGCAAGGAAATAGGGATTCAATGGGTAGCATAAATTGGCTAAGTTTTGGTTAGTGTGGCCTTGTGAGGTAGAGAATTGATCATACTTGTGCGGAATTGTTCTTGTGAGAACAAGCCTTGTATTATCACTCAGATTTCTGATTAATGATATAGATAGTTGGGGTTTTGAGCAATGGCTTTCCCTAGAGAAATAATTGTGTTATGCGTCTTTGATTATCTTCCTCTTGTTGATTATTGTTTTCATTGATTCTTGGTTTTCGTTGTTTAAAGAGTAGAGTAGATTCTTGTCCTGTGTTTTAGTACATTACATGAGATGTGAATCTATAGGAAAATATACATGGTATCGAGCTAAAGATAGTATACTAGAGGACATTTCGAAGTTTTGAGTTTTGGGTTATAGGTGAAATTCGAATTTGTAATACATACTTCAAGATCGGAAGATGGCATTCTACGATTTTCGGCTTGAGTATGCCTTGGAAGGCAACTCAAATTATATAGCCTGGAAGGACAGAATGGAGATTGTGCTTGATTCAAATTTGATCAGGAATGCAACAAATTACAGATAAAACCATAAATACAAAGATCCAACAAAAATAACACTTCCTTTGATTAATATCAAATAATGAAATATGCTTACAAACAATATGGAATTGAGACTAACTCAACAATGGTAGCTTATCTCTGAGAAGAGATGTGGTGGATACATGCCTCTAAACTACATTACAATGAGGCTCAAGGGCATTTTTATTATTGAACAATAATAGAAAACCCTAAACAACCAGAAACCCCAACCCAAGGGGACGTAACACCAAGATCTTATGGGCTCCATTGGGGTTAGTTGGGCAGCGAACTTCCCAGGGTTGTGACTTAGACATATTATCTTCGTTTGATGCACATGATATCTTGTTGGAAAGATCTCTTCAAGGACTACGACAAAAAAATGATTTATTAGAAGTAGTTGGCAGTAGATTGCCAAAAAAATGTCGTTTAGGGCCTCAGAATGGCCCCGGAAGTTTAGGACCCAAAAACCCACTAAAAATAGTAAATTGTGTTACAATTAAGGAAACTAAAAAATTGAAAGAAAAAATGGTGGGGGTCCAAGTGGAATTGGTGGGTGGCCACCACTATCCACATGGATCATTCCTCCCCCCTTAAGAAGAAATTGTCTCCATTGCATTGAGTGCCTCCATGAGATGGGGAAACTTCTGCTGAACTTGGACCATGGTGAGGTGTTGTACAATCTCTGATGTATCCAGTAATGGTGGGAAGCATGGTCGAGGGTGATCCACATTGAACACTCTGTGAAAGCCAAGGAATGGGGGAATGTTGTGCTCCAAAGCATTATTTCCCACATCTTTGTTAATGATTTAAGGACCATATTGGAGTGGTCTGAGCTTCTGATGGGCTCTAGTAAGGAATTCTTTTTGCAAATGCAACCAAACTTTGTCGCCCACCTGAAACTTGTGTGACACCTGATGTTTATCATGTCATTGATTGTACTTGGCATTTTCCAGAATGGAGTGGTGATATATCGTGGGGTAGAGGTTCTCTCGAAGTCAAATCAAATGAATGCTTGACCTGACAGTGTGACAGTACCCCTATCGGTGAGGAGAAGATGTCCCTGTATCCTTTCATGATCGTATCCACTTGCTTCTGCTGTATGGAGGAACCCTTCCTGGGGCCATGGATGTGGCTACGATATTCCCCTTACATGAGAGTGAACCAAAGCAAAAAAAAAAAGAATTCCTAGTCCAAGAGATGATCTTACTACCTTTTTTAGCAGAGATCAAAGAAGTGGCGGTAGGTGGGGCTACCTCTGGTATCCTGTATAATGTATTACACAAAGAAATAATAACAAAACGAGGCCTTGTCTCATACATAGCATGTTGCTTCCACAAGTATGGTTGGCCTAATAATACATCGCAAACATCAAGAGGTGCAACATCACACAATACCTCATATGTGAAGTGCTTGATGTTGTATGGAAGGCGGCACTGCTGGTGGACTCAGAGATCTCGTCCTTGGTGAAGCCACCCGATGATGTATGGTTGTGGGTGTGGTATGGTCAGTGGTCCCAACCACTTCATGACCTCTGCTAAAATGAGATTCTTTTGGCTCCCATTGTCAACAATGAATTGCAATGGTGAGCCCTTCACCCACATCTGTGAGTGGAAAAGACACTCCCTCCCCTCTGGATCTTCGGGCCCATTCTTCTGAATCTTAGTGGTGTCAACAGTGGTGTTGGGCTCTGCATCAATGATTTCTTTCCTTTTTCATTCCTCTTGTCAGGTTCTGACTTAGGGTTGGAACATGCATCTGATTCTGAAGCCTTCAACTTAGCGACCAACGACTGCTTGTGCTATGAGTGGGGTTCTAGTGGAACTCACACCACTTTCCTATGCCCTTCTTTGAATTCGTGGTGTTGTTTTTTTCTTGCAGCTTCGATGGATTGTCTTGGGTCACCCCGCCTTGGCACTGTCCTTTGTTCTTCAAATTCGCAGATCCAAAGTCTCGCTTCTTTTGTTTAAACTTCTGCTTGATCTTGAGAGCATATCGGTATGGCGTGCCATGCAAGGAGATGTCCAGTAACTCCATATTGTCTGGATGTACCTATGTGGGCAGTTGTGGTACTTAAGTACCAAATGTTTCTTAGAATACTTGATACCCAACTTCGTGCGAAGGGTATGAAAAACATTGGTAAACTCTGACACATCTTGGTCCCCTCCCTGTCGTAGCGTGGTCCACTTTATGTATTTATCCTCGTAACTCCCGATAGGGTAGTAATTCTCCTTTATGGCATCCCAGAATGAATTCCAAGTGGGAGCAGCTGAAAACAGTGAATTTGTACTTTCATCCTTCTGTTCATAATAGGATTCTCACCAGTCCTTGACGTGCGGGGCGGCTCTGGGAAGAGCAAAAGTAATATTTTCTCAGCTGGAAAAATCATGAATAGAAAAATATCCTTCTAGCAGATTCAACCATTCATCTATGACGCCTGCATCTATTTGACCCTCGAATATGGGGATTTCAAAATTAACTTGTACCTTAAAGGGTGTGGTGTTTCCATAGTAGTTGTTGGAAGCAGATGCGTCGTCCCTGGGTAGCCGTTGAAGGGTCTGGGCAAAGTTATCCATCATCACATTTCTTTGTCACTCAAGGGCTTCTTCGAGCAAGATTCTGATAGGATCTCCTACCCTCTCGTCTTTCTTTTCATCTGCCATGGGAGGCTGTCAAGATTTACGATGCTGGTCTTGCAAAGGTTTGACCAGTTCAAGCCCTAACTCCTTATATCTCGACCTCATTGGGGACATGCAAAGAAAAATAGATAAAGAGCAGTCCACTCTAATACCACTGATCTAAATTTAAACATGAACACAAAAAATTACATATATAACCATAAATACAGAGATGCAGTGGAAATAAAACTTCCTTTGATTAATATCAAATAATGAATATGCTTACAAACAATATGGAAATGCAACTAGCTCAGCGATGGTAGCTTATCTTTGAGAAGATATGTGGTGGCTACATACCTCTAAACTATATTACAATGAGGCTCAAGGGCCTTTTTATTATTGAACAATAATAACAAACCCTAAACAACCAAAACCCTAACCCGAGGAGATGTAATATGAAGAGTTTATGGGCCCCGTTGGGGTTAGTTGGGCAGCCAACTTCCCGAGGTCGTGACTTGGTCATATTATTTATGTTTGACGCGCATGATATCCCGTTGGAAAGATCTCTTCGAGGACTACGACAAAAAAAATGACTTATTAAAAGTCGTTGACAGTAGATTGCCAAAAAAACATCGTTTAGGGCCTCAAAATGGATCCGGAAGTTTAGGACCTAAAAAACTGCTAAAAATAGTAAATAGTGCTACAATTAAGGAACTGAAAAACTGAAGGAAACAATGGTGGGGGTCCAAGTGGAATTGGCGGGTGGCCACCACTATCCACCTGGATCAGTGCTGGAGGATAATGGCTTGACGGAATTCGTTGATCAAGACATTCCTAAGACAGCAACATCAGATGCATAGAATCTGGCCGAATGGAAGAAGAATGTGGCGAAGGCAAGGTTGATCATCCTTGAGGGAGTTCAAGACCACATTGTCTCGAGTCTCTATGGGAAGGAAACCCCATATGCTATGTGGAAAGCATTGACGGACCTATTCCAGAACAACAGTGACCATAGGAAGTTGGTACTGAAAGACAAACTTCGAAAAATCAAGATGGAGAAAGGTGAGACCATTCCAAAATACTTGACCATGTTAACTGACTATCGTGATGAGCTTGGAAGTGTTTGAATAACCCTTTTCAAGGATGATATGGTGAGCCTAGCTCTCCTAGGCCTTCCCAAGAGTTGGAATAGATATTAATACTTTGTCAATGGGGGGGAGAAGATGACAAATTGGGAACGATTGTGGATGGATTTAATGTAGGAGGAGATTAGAAGGAACACCAGATATGGTTCCTCATCAAAGACTGATGATGAGGAAAATTGTGCCTTACCAAGTAAGGAAAGGAAAGGGAAAGGGAAGGTGTCCCATTCCAAATTGGATTCTTGACATGGAGGTAAGAAGAAATACATGATGAAAGTTAAGTTCTTTCATTGTCACGAGCTGGGCCATTTTGCTTCAAATTGTCTGCTCAAGAAGTCCTCGGGAGGAGTAGTGGGTGAGGCTTTGGCCTCTCAATTCGAATTGGAATTTACTATCATTGCATGCATGGTGTCATCAATGATGGGTAGTGTATGGTATCTTGACAGTGGAGCTTCATTCCATATGATTGGTGACAAGGATTTGTTTAGTGACCTAGAGGAGAAAGATCTCCAAATGCATATCGAGATGGGTGACGACAAGAGGTATAATGCTATTAGATTGGGCATGGTTTTCAAATGGAGAAGGGTGCTCCTATCACCTTGAGGGATGTTATGTATGTGCCCGGGTTGAAGAAGAACTTAGTATCAATTGCCATGCTTGAGGATAGAGGCTATGACGTGATTTTCTCAAAAGGAAAGGCATTCCTTAGACATATAGCCACAGGTCAAGTAAATAAGATAGGGGTTCGAGTTAAGAATCTCTATAAGATGGAGGTAAAGGATTGTGTTACTTTGAGCACAAAATAAGAAAAGGTGCAGAGCCAACATGTTAGTTATTTTTGACACACGCAATTGGGCCACTTGCATCATGGGGCTTTGAAAATCATGCAGCAAATTTCTACTGGCCTTCCCAATGCTACACTAGAGCAAGTTGATACATGAAAGGGGTGTACTTTGGGAAAATACACCAAGGAGATTCTAGAGCAAGTCCATTCAGATGTATGTGGACCACTCTCAAAGGCATCCATAGCTAAACATAGGTATTATGTTCTCTTTGTTGACAAATTTTCTCCTAAATGCTCGATAAATTTCATGCAGAAGAAGGATCAAACTTTCACAAAGTTTTTTGAATTTAAAGCATTGGTCAAAAAAGAGTATGGAAAGAAGGTTAAAGCTCTGAGGAGTGATAATGGTGGTGAGTATGTCTCAAATGAGTTTAAGAACTGTTGTGTGGAAAAAAGGATTAAACGAGAGTTGACAACACCCCATAACCTAGATCAAAATGGGGTGGACAAGAGGAAGAATAGAAGCATCGTAGGGGAAACATAGGAAATGTTGCATGATCAGGGCCTACCACTACACTTGTGGGTTGAGGCATGCTACACAATAGTTTATTTTCATAACTGTAGCCCGCATCGGATACTTGGGGTGAAGACACCAAAGGAGGCTTATTCTGGTAAGAGGCTAGATGTTGGTCACTTCAGGATTTTTGGGTCATCAGTATATTTCCATGTGACCAAATATTCACGGAAGAAGCTTGAGCCAATAGTAGAGTAGGAGATATTTGTGGGGTACACTGATACACCTCATAACAATCGAGTGTACTTATCGACCAGCAAGATGACAGTGGTTCACAAGGATGTCATATTCGATGAGGAGAAGATCATGTGAGTTTCCCTTGAGAGGGAGCTTAAGCTACATGTGGTTGAGGAGTTCTTAGCTCCTAAGGTTGAGGAGCCTCAGATTGATGTGGATCAACCACATGCAAAGGATCCGGGAGTGGAGACATCCACTCAGGTAGACTCTTTCAAAGATGGGATAAATCACACTAGAGAGGCTGACAAGTTATTGCATGTTGTACAAGAGAATGAGGGACCACCCACATATCAGTGCAAGAAGAGGAGGTCACCTGAGAGGTACACTAGATACATGGCTCTTATGAGCAGATGTGTTGAGACAAAGACATATTCCTTTGAGAAGGCAATGCAACAACAAATTTGGGTTGATGCCATGGTGGAGGAGTATGACTCCATAGTTCATAAAAGTGTTTGGGATGTGGTCCTGAGATTGGAGGACAAGTCAATGGTGAGCTCTCGATGGATTTAAAAGGTAAAGCATGCTACAGATGGTAGTGTGGAGAATCATAAGTCCAAGTTTGTGGCCTGTTTCTTTTCACAGGTAGAGGGGATTGACTATGATGAGACCTTTGCTCATGTTGCAAGGTACTCATCGATCAGATCTATATTGGCACTATCAATGCAGATGGGTTGGAAAATACATCAGATGGATATAAAGACAACCTTCCTTAATGGCATGATTGAGGAAGAGGTGTACATATAGTAGCCTGAAGGTTTTGAGACCTTCGACCATGATTCACATGTGTGTCGACTCAAGAGGTCGTTGTATGGGTTGAAGCAAGCACCCCATGCTTGGTACACCAGGATCAATAGCTACTTCACCGGGTTGGGTTTCATCGAGAGTGAAGTGGATGCAAACCTTTACCACATAGTGGTGGAAGGTAAATTGTTGATCATTTTGTTATATGTTGACAATTTGATTTTGACAGGTGATGATCAGTTGATCAAGTCTTACAAGGAGGACTTTTCAAGAGAGTTTGAGATGAAGGACATGGGGCTCATGGATTACTTTCTGGGCATGGAAATATAGCATGATGGGGAATTATTTGTGTCTCAAGGAAAGTATGCCAACGAGATACTCAGGAGGTTCCACATGGAGAGAATCAAACCCATGGAAACTCCTCTAACAGGTAACTAGAGGAAGGAGGATGCTACTTCAGTGGAAGTAGTGGAAGCTATTGTTTATAGGAAGCTTGTGGTTTTAATCATGTATTTGGTGAACACACGACTGGATATTTTTATGCAGTTAACCAGCTTAGTCAAGCGATGGTTAGGCCTAACAATATGTATTGGAAGACAGAAAAGCATGTGTTGAGATATGTTAAGGGCACTACTCAGTATGGAATGTGGTACAAATGGATAGAGGGAGTGAAGCTTCATGGCTTCACTGATGCAGATTGGATAGGGAAACCATCCAACAGAAAGAGCACATCAAGAGGGATCTTTAGTATTGGGTCAGCAGCAGTTTCCTGGTACAGCAGGAAACAGATATCGGTTGCACTCATTTTGGTAGAGACAAAGTACATGCTTGCAAGTCAGGCAGCATGTGAGGCCATTTGGATGAGGAAGATTCTGGTTGGTTTTCTTGGTCATTAGATGGATCCAACTTTGATTTACTGTGATAATCATAGATGTATCAAACTCTGAAAATTCAATTTTTCATGATAGATCCAAGCATATTGATATCTGATATCATCATCTCAAAGATTGTGTATTGAGGCAGATTATGTTGTTGGAGTACGTTCCCACGAAGGAGAAAGATGATGGAATTTTGAAAAAGGCATTGTCAATATGTAAATTTGAGCTTCACATAGACAAGATTGGGGTAGCTAATAATCCCTTTCTTGTTGAGAGGAAGTGTTGAGAAATGGCAATAGGACGTTCCAGTTTAATTTGTCCTTCAATTCAACTATGAATTAAAATTGAATTCTATTCTCATAGAAACTTGTAAATAGTTAATTAAGTTTAATTAACTTAATTAGCTTAGGAATTTTGAGTTGGAAGTCTTTCTGTAGTCATGTATATGTTTTCCTTAAATTTTAGGGGTCCATGATGAGTTTATTCGAGTTGTAATTAAATAACTCAGTTTGACTGAGATATGGAAAGTTAAACTATTTCTAATTGTTTGTGGAACTAGTAGAGGTCTAGTAGTGAGTTGGTGCACTAGTGCATCCTCAGTGCTACTCCAGTTAACTAAAGATTCCCTCATGAGAAACTCATGCTTGTTATTGCAGAGAAATACCCAATTGAGACTCGAGTGCAGGGACAGTGCACTATTAGTTGTAGAGTGATCTGAGTTGTACAGATCATGCATGAAATCAGGAAGAGGATCTAGTTTGGATTCTGCATTTTTGGGGAAGGATTTCCCACATTAAATATGGGTTAATTCTCACAGGAATTGTGCAAGCAAATAGGGGCTCAACAGGCAGCATAAATTAGCTAAGTATTGGTCAATGCGAGCTTATGAGGAAGAGAGTTAATCATACTTGTGCGGAATTGTTCTTGTGAGAACAAGCTTTGTATTATCACTCAGATTTTTGATTAATGCAATACATAGTCGGGGTTTTGAGCAGTGGCTTTACCTAAACAAACAATTGTGCTATGTGTCTTTGATTATCTTCCTCTTGTTGATAATTGTTTTCATCGATTCTTGGTTTTTGTTGTTTAGAGAGTAGAGTAGATTCTTGTCCTTTATTTTAGTACATTACATGAGTTGTGAATATACAAGAAAATCTACATTCTTGGTGTTCTTCATATTCCTACATTAGTTAGAAATTTGATTATTGTAAGCAAGATGGATGATGCAAGTGTAAAAATAGTGTTCGAGAAAGATACATGCATAATGGTTCGGGAAGCACTGGTATTGATCTAGCAAGTTCGAATTGGAACTCTATACAAGCTTCTGGGTAGCACTATTATTGATGGGTGCATCAGTTTTGTGGTCCCTGAAAGTGGAGAAAAAAATCTAGCGGTCTCTGGAGAAAATACCATGCTATGGCATCAAAGTGTAACAACCCACAATTTAAATATTCAACTAATTAGCATAGAATTTCAAAAAATATGAGGAGAGGCAACTTACTTGTAGCGATGATATTCCTTGTGATTTCGGAGTTGAACACTATTTGAATCTCGCTAACCGCAACAAAGTTTTGGGGATAACTCTCCACCCAACCACAAGCTTAGCTAAACACAATATTTCTACAATTGTCCACCATCAAGCCACAAATCAATGTACTACTTTTAGGGAATCTGTTGTAGCGGCTACAACCGCCCTCCAAAAATTTTCCTTAGCTTCGTTTTGGAGCCTCCCTACCAACCTTCACAGCAACATGTCTTGCTTCGTCAAGTACACAAGCTCCAGTGATTTTCTTGCAGAAAGATAGCCTGTCAATCAAACCTTGATGCATTCCCCTCCAAGGTTGTTCATTCAGGATTGGTACAGTAGCAGGCTGAGAAGCTCCTTCATTAATTTGCACAAATCTAGAGGGAAACCAGCCTTCCCTCCATAAATTTTGCAATCCTGACTAGCAGCCTGCTGGGCCCTAGAATTTCTCAAGTATGTCGAGAAAGCTTCACCTAGAAAATTGCACAATCCTTCCTAGTTGGGTTGCTCAACCCAGAATTTGTACAAATTTGGGTAGTAGTCAGCTATTTTTCCCAGAAATTGTGCAAATCTTATGAGCATCCAGCCAAGCTCCCAGCCATAAATGCACATTTTCTCCCATCAATTGATCAGCCTCTTGCATGTGCATCTGAGTTGATCAGTTCCCTCCAAGACCAAGCAAAACAAACTTTCATGCATGGGCTGCTTCTCCCAAGGTAGCATGCAAAGGCACCCCTTGTTTCAGGGACCTATTTTTGGTAGTTGGAGGTTACATGAAAGAATCATATCAAAAACCTCCCACCAAGTGTCGCTTTCCTTAGATTTGTGGCATGCGCGTCACAACCTTGATTTTATCAAAAATCATCAACTGAATGTTGCAGAGCTCATTCCTCACATCAACCTTACAACTCTAACATCCCACATCACATCTAGGAGTTGTCGGCACATTCAGCTCATTTGTTTTGGGGTAAGCTCGCTTTCCATGTCTTGTGTTACATTTCTAGGGCTTTTTTTGTTTCGCTTCGTATGAATGTTGTCTACTAGTGCTTGTTATTGTTTTGATACATACTAGCTTTTACTAGCACCATTTCAGTTTTCGTTTCTATCTCACTGTTGTCACATGCATGAAACTGTTTTGTACAAACGGTCGTCGATTCGTCGACTCGCTTCACCCACATGCATGTTGATCTGTTTACTTAATATTTCATTCAATGTTTTCATGCATTGTTAATCACTTCTACTTTCACTTGGTTTCACCATACATTCACTGTCATATTTGCTTTCAGTCTCCCGTTGGCGAGTCTGGCCAACCTTGGCCTGAACTCTGCCTCCACTGAGACAACATTGCATAATTTAGGGAAGGAAGGCTCTGTCTTCCTCTCCATAAATGTACATTTCCACCTAGGCACTGTCCTCCAGGGCTGGTTTACGCACTTTTGAGGGACAGTGACTGTTGGCCCAGAAAATTGCGCAATGTAGTCATTGAGCATGCATCCATTGCCAGCTGAGATTGCGCATTGCACAATTCTAGCAGTCAACAGCCACACTGGACTATGCATTATGCAGTTCCAGCAGTTAGTTATCCTTCCAACAACCCAAATTGTGCCTTGCACAATCTTGGCAGTCAGTCTCCTGACCTCCCAGTGGAAATTGCGTGACCTTCATGGTTAGGCACCCAGGTATGTTGCAATTCAGTTCTGAAGTTCATTTTGGTTTTCGACTGACAGATTGCTTGCCATGAGTGTTGCCATGTCTCCAGGTATCACAGGTGTTCATCTTCCTCTCAGCAGTACAGGTACAATGGTTTCCGGGAGAGCAGAGACGAAGACACCGTTCATAGCACGCTTGGGGATGCAATCGATCAAGTGTCTATGAACTTGACTACCCACAAAGAAATCAAGTTGTTCATAGACAAGGACATCAATACATGACAGAAGTAGCATCACAGCAAGCAACATCATGAGCATCAGATGAAGGTAGCATACCGGATACAATGAATGCGAGAGGAAGGTTATTGACAACATAGAGGCAGAACAAAGTTGAAAGCTCAAGCAGATCCATTGATGATGAAAGAAACTTTGGAGACTCAAGCTATGAGGTGATGGCGTGACATGGAGATCACGTGAAGATAGAGAGTGGAACAAAGAAGGACTTGCATGTGTTGAAGCAACAACTCAAGGAAGAACATGGGTTGCATAGACAAGCGAATGAGTTGCAGCAAGAACAAGAACAGCAGGGTCGCAACATGCACTCACAGATGAAACTGCACCCATACAAGTTATAGATCCATCCCAGTAGCTGGCATGGAGTGGACATGGTGAGCAATGTTGTTGATCACATGTGAGGGATTCAGCAACATGCATGTCATTGTTCGCACACATGCGATCCATCCCATTCAGCACACTCACCAAGGAGAAGACAAGAAGCAAGTCCAACTAGAGCTGAACATGTAGTTGATAGTTGATGCGTATGACCACCAGCACACACTAGAATATCAGCACGAACACCATGTATCGGTCTGTTGCCGATTTGGTTGCACCAAGAAGACCATGTGCATGCTAGCAGACGAGTTGGATAAAGGAGCCACACCAATGCACCTAGATGCAATGAAGGCAAGAGTTCGCTTCAACAAGATGTCACCATGGGGTGCATGCACACCATCACAGAAGACCAAGCTTGGCATCAACTCACCAACATCATCATCACAATCATGTCAAAGAGTTGGTCTCACCTCAATGGACCAAGTTTCAGTGATGTCTTGCATGGCTTTCTCAAGCCATTTTGTCTCACATGAGCACATGTGCATTGTAATGTAACGTCATGTCAACTGGAAGTTTAAGTGTCAATAGTTGGATGTAACATTCATAGAGTAGATTAAGAGTCATGAGGGTAGATGAACTGTCACAAAGGGGAATTTCAAGGGTCACCCCATCCTTTGCTATAAATAGAACCTCATAACTCATTGTAAATGCTTTTGGTCAGCCAAGCTTCCGATAAGACTATCTTGGAAAGAGCTTGGACAATATTGTAACACGGCTTGGCTTCTCCACTGCACGGAGCTAATACATCTCTTTGGAGGAGTGTTGAGTCCCAAACTTACATATTCCCTACATCCCTTTTTAGCCTTTTCCTCCAGTTACTTGAACCTCTAAGCTATCAAATCATTGCATATTAGTTTAAAATGAGTATATAAATGGTTTCCTAACTATGTTTTATGACTGCTGTTTGATTTAGATTTTTGTTCAACCAGCTACAGAATCTGTCACTTTCCGCAGCCAGAATCAATTTCTGCAGCCTTTTTGTTAAACTCTATGCTACAGGTGTCTATTGAAGAACTTAGCCACATTGGCAAGCTACAAAGGACGTGGACATGGAACGTGTCCCCTTGGTTCAGCAAAATCATCCACAGAAGCTTGCGGTCAAAGTCAGTCAAACGGTGGTCAACACAAGGAGTTTTGCGGTGGAACGACTTTGTTTTCATCACGAGGAGGATTGTGTGGCAAGGTCCTAAGTTTTAGGAGGTGTGCTAACACCTAGGGACTGCTCATGGACTGAATCCAACAAACCACCTCCTTGGATTTACTTCCCACGGCTACCATGCTGCTAAGTTTCCGATTATGGTCTTTTACGTGTCTGGCTACCAGTGCAGACCTTATGAATTAGTTATGTATTTCCTGCTATAAATAACGCATCTTCGTATGCGTATAGGCTGGTAGTTGCTGTTATGTAATCTCGACTGTTTGTACGATCCATTGAGATGAGACTTAGTTTCTATTTTATGACTGCATTGAAATATATGAGAAGACACTGATTTTGAGTTCAAATTCGTGATTGGTTCTGATTGACCGAGGTTGTAGAGGGCCCCTGTACACCAAGGTCTTGTAGTTGCTGTACAACTTTATGTTTTTCTTCATTTTACGCTCTTGATACCATAGATGTTTGTTGTACATATTATCATGCTCATGGTATTTATGTTATTTGCTGTCCATAACTTCTTTTATGCTTTTAATTGATTGTCAATTGATCAGTGTTTGCATTTCAGGTTCTAATAGGAAGCCCGGGCAGTGCATATAGTTTTGATGACTAATGACATGATGGAATTATCTTGTCCTTTCTATTGATTTTTTTTCTAATTCCAGCACTGTTTGTTTCTTTAGCTTTGCTTTGTTCATTTACTTTTCTGCAAGATAGATATTAGACTATTCATATCATTCTTTAGTTACCTCCTATAGCCATAGCGAGTCGAATGTGTTAGGTAAACTTGACTCAGGATAGAGTCAAAAGTTGACGAGGTTAAATAGTGATGGTTTTGGGGCACATGGTATTGTGCACCCATGGTATTCTGCCCGTGGTATTATATGTAATGGATCCTATAAAAGGCTGGAAGGACTTCATTGTAATGCATGGCCTGGAGGTGAGCG
>APFE031727014.1:0-10951 GCA_000404065.3 Pinus taeda | reverse complement strand
TTTACGATTCATGCTCCTCCACGGTGGATATATGACTCTTTCACACTATTGGATTTATCTTTGAGTTGGGAATTGGTATGCAAGATCTGAAACATGTAAATGGATAAGCAAGATTGGCTCTGAAGACCTTATCCTTTCAATAGGGGAGGTTACAAATCGCTGTACATTGCTATACTTACACAGAAAACGTTGGATCGAGTAACCATATTCTTGTATTCGAACCTCGAATAGTTTCCAAAGTTTCTAGAATTGGCTTTATTTTCAAGGAGACTCTAAAAGCATAGATCCCTAGACTTAATTTCATGCAGGAAAACTATAATACAGGATAAATAAATATTTTGACTCAAATCAAAACATACCTTAAAGACTAATAATTTATGGTCATCATATAATTTTTTTTAGAGTCGTTCGAACTATTGCGTTCTGCTACTATGGATGGCATTGATATGCTTCAAGAAATCCTCACACTGGGCCACCTTAGATGACCCGACTTCTATCACAAAAGATTTTTCAGTACTTTTGTTGTTGGCCTTTGATTCTTTTTGCCCATAAGGAATGTGCTGCTTCAGAGGTCCTTGGAAATATTCTATAAATGAGTTATCCTCTTCTTGAAAGCACCTGCTGATAAAACCACTGCACTATTGTTGCTTCAAAGCCGAGTTCATCACATCATCATACGCATCCATGACACCCATGCACACCACTGCCAGAAGTAGCAACAACAATCTCGATGTTGCATAGACGAGATTCAAACCTGAGACCACAATTAGGAAATAGTATGGTACACAATCACATATTTGACAACATTCAAGCATAAAACCACATTTTTTTTTTAAACTTTAAACAAACCAATACGATTTTCCTTTTTATGGACTGTAGATCATGCATATCTAGAGTGCCCATATATTGCAGGTTGCCTATGGCTGGAATCGTGGATGTCAATGTGTTGTTTGACAAGTTGAGCGAATATAAGTTCGTCAAGGTGCCCAACCATGGCGGTATGGTGTCTATGAGACTGTTGCTGGATAAGTCAAGCAGAAAGATTCCATGTTGCTGTCGATAACCAATCGGGAATGCTTACCTTGATGCTATAACTGACAAGGGAAATTTCAACTAATTCATGGAGCTTCGCTAGCACTGTGAGCACACTCACAATATTTAAATTATTGAATGAAACATCCAGTTTTTCCAGATTAGAAAGCTCTGATACCACAAGGAAATCATTGTTGCACACCATAGCTACCCCTTCACTGATATCCTTGCTACTCGTTTCTGGAGACCAAGATCATAATTGAGTTTAGTATGCTGAGAATGCATTACTATGTGATCACCAATCTTCTTCTTGTCATAGTGAGATTACTGTGATCCTTCTTATCAGTATGTTAAGTTAACTGTGACTCCATCCAATATGCCAAGACAATGATATCATCACTATAAAATCATTTTGAACATGATTATGTTGAGGCTGTGTGTACTATTGTGTGATATGATATCATCTTCATTACTGAGATCATGACTGTGTCTTCTTCTTGTGCTAAGACATTGTATCTGTGTTCTCCTTGCACCGAGAGATTTATTATCATATTTAAGATGAGATTGTGTTGACGGTGCTGGATCCACCAACATTCAGGGGATCACCCTGGTATGAAGTCCCAACTAGACCTCACACCGTTTGGTGTGGGAGTCCCATCTGGTACGATGGCCCGGTTGCCATTATCTTAAGAATTTTCCTTAACCCTTGCTTGTCAGCACAGGAGAGTGGTCTGCTTTGTCTTCGAGAAGTGAGGTTTGCATTCCTGGTGAGTGTAAGTGTTACTTGTGTCAATGGTTCTTTCACTGTAGAGGGAGAGAGGGCCAGAGTGAGCCCCAAGTCGGTTGGGAGAAGTACCAACTCTGCTAGGAACACACAACACAACAAGACATGCACAACTTTCGATGTAGCAGTCCACATAGATGTGACAGTCACAACACACAAGGTAAGATAACACGTACAACACTCAATGGATGAGTCTGCACGAGTGCAACGGTTGTTACAACAAGTTTAATGTGAAAGGTCGATTTAATGTCTGGCAGAGTAGTCTACATGGGCAAGATAGCGTTAACAACATATACAACACATTTCCATTAATAGATTATGTATTACAACAAGTAAAATAGTTCAAATGTAGAACACAGGTTAAAGAAACATGCATCACAAGTGTTAAACATTAGTTTCACAATAAATACAATACATGTGTGAAAATGTTCTAGCCTGTTAGCAGGCTTCTAAATTAAGTGAAAGTTCCAAGACACATCCTTACACCATACAATCACTAACCCCGTCTGAGGGGCATTGGAGCCACAACTTACTCCTCAAAGAAAAGATAACAGATTCTCTTGGCTATGTGGGAGGAGTTGAGGTGAAAAGTCCCTTACATGTACAAATGAGGGGGTATTTATAGCCAAGGGTGAAACTGACCCTTGTGGCTGTTTGACTACCCTCATGACTATTTGACTTTCATGACTTTGCAACTTTACATGAATCTTTGTACAACAAGTGGGTCTCTTGGATTTCCACGTTACATTGCATTGATTGACAACATGGCCCATAGTAGAGAAGTGGACAACAAGACTCATGACAATGTTGGTACATTCATGCTACTGCTAGAGTGCATGTCGAGCTACAGTGCTGCTAGGTGATGGATGTCTTCATGGTGTGTCATAGCTTCACCTCCGCATGGAAAAGTGCGCAGAGTCTTCGATGGTCGTTGGTTCGCTTGATGTTGCTTTGGCACGTTGATCCTTGCTTGTATGTTGGAAGGCTTGACAGGCTTCACGAAAGGTGCATGTTCGTCTGTTTGTCCATCTGTGAGCACATCTTGCATCTTTGCTCGTCAGTCCATCCACAAACACATCTTTGCATGATCATCCTTTCGCAAGCACATCTCTTCGCATGCATCGTTTGTTCGTCCTTTGGCGAACCTGTCCTTCTGCATGTCCTCCCTTCGTTCATCCATTCGTCGTCGTGCCGTGTTTGTTGGTATACCTATACCTGCAATCACTCATGACGAGATGACATCAAATCCAAAAACCTCTTAGTCTACCATGACACATGATCATTTCAGATGCAGGTGATCGGGAGAGGCAGCAAGGTTGGCGAGGCGGGAAGATGGCTTCGGGCACCGGTGATGAAAATTGTGCAAGAGTCACTGGGTGATGAAGACGGGCAATACGGATTGACAGTGACTGTCCGCGAGGTCTGGCTCGGCTGGAAGGCAAAATTGTGCAAATTTTGGGAGGAACAGTTCGGGTTGCGGGAAGGAAGGGTAGACAAAATATGTGCATTTTCTAAAATGAGCGGGAAGCGGGGGCTTGTTCAGCAAAATTTGCGCAATTTCTTAGAGGAACTGGCCAGGTTGGAGGGAGGACCGGCAGACAAGATTTGCGTAGTGTTTTGGAGGAACTAGCCAGGAGCCTGACAACAAAAACTGTGAAATTTCGAAGGGGAACTGGCATTCAGCTCATCGGGTCACTGGCAGCAGAAACTGCACAATTCCGAAGGGGAACTCGCAGTCAGCTGGCCAGGTCACTAGCAGCTGAAACTACACAATTCCGAAGGGGAACTGACAGTCAGCTGGCCGGGTCACTTGCAGCAGAAACAACGTAATTCCCAAGGGGAACTGGCAGTCAGTTGGCCGGGTCACTGGCAGTAGAAACTATGCAATTCCTAAGGGGAACTAGAAGTCAGTTGGTTGAGTGCTTGGTCGCAGAAAATGCGCAATTCCTGGAGGGAACTAGTAGTATGCTACTAGGAGCTGCTGAGGAGAGAAACTGCACTAAGGCTAGGAGGCTGGCTTACTGATCATCTTTGCGCAATTTATGAGCTGAGAGGTATGCTTGGTAGTAGAGGGCCTGCTCATGAAGACTGCATAATTTTCTGGATGAGTAGTCGGTCAACTGTCGGGAGGATTGGCTAGAAAAACTGCGCAATTTTATGAGGGAGACAGGGATGGGAAATGGGTGTCTATCTAGCCTGTCTGCCCAATTTTCTCAGCCAGTGGAGCGGGCAAGGTATTCATCCTCTGCGCAAATTTTGAGGGGAATGAGTCCCAGGGTGGCTGCCGGGTCAAATCCTCCGATCGACTAGCTTGAAGGTTGATTGATATGCTTGTGGGAAGCGCAACTTGAAATGACTTGCTTGGTGCTTCTGCACTGTTCTGGGTGGCAGTCAATCGAGTCAATGGCGGGGTGATGGTTCGACTGGCAGAGGGGAGTCTGGTTGTCAAAACTTCAGCAAAATGACTAAGTGTGTGAATGAGTGAAAGATGCACATGTGATCTTGAAAACACACACCAAGATGTCTTGACGACGAGATGATCCAAAACATCCAGACACACATGCTCAACATGACTGACTGACGATTTGAGCAACAAGCATGACACTTGTGATTGATCGTTGATCGACCGTGACGACACTTGTTCGATATTGAGTGTGACTTTGTGTGTGAGTGAGACAGATGCTTTTATAATGAACACAACAAGTACACACGAAGTGAAGACCTTGAGCATGACCAGAACATGGTCGCAAGCATGACTTCGATACCAACATGCAAAAACTTGGATGAAATGAACAAGAAAGGTGGATGCAAAGACTCACACGGGCTCATGGAGTGAACCCGAGTGTGCGTAGTCATCAAGTGACACTTTCAAGGGAGGCTCTGAAATTGGGTGCCAGCCAAAATTTTGGAGGGTGGTTGTAGCCGCTACAACACTTGGTGACACACTAGTAGAACTCCAACTTCTCTGCTTTGGTTCATTGATAGTACAGGGCCTTGGTCCCTCGAGGAGCATTGAATCACTGTGCGGGTTACTCCGGATTCCCCACTTACTCCATGGATATACATGGTTCGCCTTTTTCCAACTCAGTTAGACACAATCAAAAGTTCATATTGATCACATTGTTTCGAATTCGGGAAGGGTAGTTTAGCTCGTGAGTTGAAAATTTTTAGAGTATAAATTTTCATCTCTGGTGTTGCTCCACTGCTAACAGACTTGGATAGTACCCCGACGGAGTCACGCAGGAACACACACATTTCTCCACTGCCAGCAAGCCTGGTTAGTACCCCGGTGGAGTTGCATGCTTCACCTCTCTACGCAGGAAGCCTTTCTCTTCTTTTGCCTTTGTATTTTTCAAGAGGACTATGCATAGGAACTTATATATTTTTGGGGCGAAAGAGGGATCTTGACTTATTGAGAGCAGAAGAGGTTGTTCCTTCAGAGAAGCATGTAATACCTCTAACATAGGTTTTCTCATTTAGATTTTCGCCTTCTCCGTTTCTACTAGTTGGATGGGCTTGAACACACAGAGCAAAAAACTTAGTACAAACATAGGGCTTCCCAGTGTGGACAGAGGTTCATGGTTGGACCAAAACTTCCCTTGCAGACGGTTCGTATTTTTTGTCAATAATTCATCTGCCGAAGGTTGTAATTAAGCACAGAGAAGATGAACACAAGATTGGCCAAGTGCTGGAGTGTCACAAGTATCTTCCTATATCAGCCACATACTCTATTCAAAAGCCATAACGTAGTAGTTGGCAACACTTATTTCTGGAAACAAAAATAGTAATATATCAAGCAAACAAAACAAGTAAACAAAAATAGCAAGAAAAATAAACAAAGCAAAGTAGAAGCAGAATTAAAAGTGAAAGCAAAGCAAGAAAACACACAAGCAAGCAAACAAATAAACAAACATGCAAAGAAAGAAAACTAAAAGCAAACACTACTCCTACTCCTAAGCTAACACTGCATGGGCATGATCACGTGAAGTGATATTTCCAATTCAGCCATCGACGCATTAGTTGACCCATGTTGGTGAAGGCTTGGTCCGTGAGCAACCCCATTGTGCGAACTAGCAAATATGAAAGATATAACAATGAAAATACACAGACTCCAAGATTACAAGCATCCACAGAACAAAAATGAGAGAAAACACATGTCATGCATTTTGTGGACTTGCCATGGTGCTGTGCTACACTACATGTAGATGTTGAGTGTATGCATTCCCTTGACCGTGATATGCAAGAAAATATGAGAAAGGTAGACCACTTACGTTGCGTAAGTGTGCTTGCTGTGTAAGATTCCTCCAATGCATGAGCGATGGGATCGTGTAGTTCGAGTGGAGGAAGTAAAATCTGAGTGTGAGATTGACCTTGAGTGCATACAGATGAGTGATGAGGAGCCTTGAGTGTTTGAACAATTTCTTGATCAGAAGTGAAACCAACCTCAGGACAAAGAGGGCCTGACATAACCATCAGCTCGGGCTGAAGTGCCTCGACAGTGTGTGGGGTTTCAACTTTGTTGACAGATGGATCTTCGTAGACCAGTGGCTTAGACAAATTAACAACGAGTGAATCAACATCGTGATTAGATGATGAGGTAAAGAGATCACAATAGCCAAGATTAGAAAATGCAGGATGTTGGTCGACATCCTCATGGTTTGATGAATCACACAAAGGGGTAGATGAGAAGGAAGGATGTTCACCCTCTGTGTTTCCAGAAAGAGCATATGAAAGATCAAGTGGATTTTTAATGAATGATTGGTCCTCTCCATTGTTAGATGATGGGATGACATATGGTGTGTCCTGCAAAAGATCAACAATGGGTTCATACGTTGATGGAGATACACATGAAAAATCAGGGATGGTGTCGAGTCGTAAAAAGGGTCTTTTTCACCTCTAATTACCTCACATTAGTTTGTCAATCCAGGAGCGTTTTGTTATTTCAAAGAGTGTCTCAGTTTGAGGCTATCATTTTTCAGAGTAATGCTAGTAGTATAGTGCTCAAAATACAAGAGTAAACGGATGCTCAAAACAAGGTCTAATTACAACAAAGCACCTTAAAGTTAAAGTCATGCATTCAAGAAACTAGGCAATTTATCTGTCAAGGGTCCAGTAACAGTAACTCATCCCTCTGTAAACTGATATAACTGAATATAATCAAAGAACCGATCGCCAATCTGGGGACTAGACAGCAAATGTCAATGCCCACTATAGTTTCAGAACGTTCTGCACACCAAAGCAATGATAACGCAAAGAATAAAGGAATGGAATAGCAACTAAGTAATGTAACAACAACTAGGAAATGGAACAACAACTAGGAAATCTAACAACAACTAGGAAATGTAACAACAATCAATTCTTATGAACACCTTAATCGTCAGAAGTAAGTGCAACAATCGTACCCTACAGGGATCAGGTAGCAATCCTTATTCCAAGGATAAATCAGACAGCACACGGAAATAGAATGGCAACTGATTAGCAATGAAACATAGCACAGTACTCAGAGCCAAATGCAAGCACACGATAACCCAAGATAATAACACACACAACACGCCTTAAGGAAAGTAGTAATCTGATTTTGATACCACCAATATCAATCTTGGTTATCAGGAATAACGATTGTAATTCATAACGGAATAGAAATGTCAGTTGAACCGCAATCGCAATCAATTATAAACCATAGATGAATACAACAATATGAATGCTACAACACATTTACTCTGTAGTTGAGTAGCAATAGTATTCTGTAAAGACTAGCAATGTCATATCAACAATTAAAGGAACAACAACGCATTGCAAAGTCAAGATGATGTTTCTATTTCAGAGAATGATATTACTCAATCTAGCATGAATTGAATAGAACAGAGTTGTGATGTAAAATAACAAAACAGATCAGATTACCGGACAACGCTGATAAGTAAAACCACGCACAAACCAAAAGTAATAGTACAGGAGCAAGTGTTCCACCAGGGCCGGGCCCTTAGCCTCCAGGGACACACCGCTTGAGATTATTCCAGGATCAAAGATGAAACAACAACTAGGTTTATATTAATGCATTGAGACAGAATTACAGCGGATCACTTCTCAACGAGAGTCGATGATCAAAGTCTCAAATTCAAGAAAAGTTACATAGAAAAATGACAGTCTATCCTCGGGCTAGCAGTGCTTCCCCTTTTTATAACAACTAAGGCAGAGATGTCAAGGATGCAAAAATAGTTAAAGCAGCGATCCCTTAGGATCAAAGGATCCTAAGGGATTCGCCAAACTGTTAACTCTCAGTTACCATTTGCTTTCTTGCGCTGAGTCGATATCTCTATTTCCTTTCCCTGGCTGATATGCTTTAATTTAGATCGCCTTGTTTGCATGTGGTTCCCCGCCAAAGGGACAACAATTAACTTGGCCCTGTCTTTTTATTTGGAATGACAGTCTTTCGTTTTTCCCTTTTCTTGCATAAGAAATGGCAATTATCAGTGTTTTCGTATTGCATATTAATCTTACAGATTTTTTCATAATCTCTTATTATCTACCTAGTTCATGATGTGAAGGGGTTGTTAGTTTTAATGAAAATATGCCAAAATAATCAACAAAAACATACCTTCTTTAGTAATCCACACACCCCCCTGCTTATCCTTTTTCATGCCCTCATGAAAACATTGTAGTTGACATGTAAGGCAGTGAGAGAGTAGGCTGGAGATGGGATCTCATGTGGTGGTCTACAGCCATGATGCCTAACTAGGTGTTCAAAAAAATGGCCTGTCTAACCCTCAGGCATCTCATACAGGGCTTGGTATCCAGGTGCAGGGTGCCAAATGATCGGACTCTGGAACCTATATCCTAACCAAGATGGCCCTGCTCTCAAGATAAATTCGCCATAGAGGTGCAAGCGATCGGCGGCTAACTTAAAGTTTTCATAATTAAATGGTTCCCTGAGTTGGATATTCGGATTAGAGATCGATATCGAAATTTAGCCGCATCAATGGCAAGGTATTTAATAGTGAGAAAGTATTCTATTCCCTGCCGATTGATTGCTGTATGAATGGGTCCTAATGCTTCAATCACGCCTAGAGTCCCCATGAGGTTCCTATGTTCCCTCCACAACTACACTGGATTCCTAGGCTCAGCTCTTACCCATAAGTCTACTCCGTTTTCTTGTCTTTGGAAGGCATTATAGGCTTTAAGCCATTTGATTTGATTAACCCCAAACGAAATAAATGCCTGCAATTGGGCCGGGGTTCTGTTCTGTCTCTTGGTCTAACACAAGGTTATGTAGATAGAATTCACACAGTAATCTTTGAACCTTTACTTTGTAGTGCTTACAACAATTTATAAAGTCATCAATGGTATTAATTTGTATAGGGGCGCCTGCTCTGACAGCCTTTATTTGCAATTGCAAGTATCATTCCATTAAAAACAAGGCATAATTCTTAGCAGGGGCTCTACATGCTAAGACGTCAGTGTATAAAGAGCATAAGGTATCCATCTGCTTGATAACTATATCTAACCTACGAGTTACCTTTGTGACTTTTTCTTCTTCCTTTCTCCATCCTTCAAAGGCCTAGCTTTCGGATAGATTGACATTCCTTAGCTGTTGTTGTAATTCTTCATACCTTTCTCGAGGAACCGTTTGTTCTGTGAGTTTTTCTGCTTCTTGCTGAGTTTGCATCAAACCCTCTCGTAGGGTTGCCATCCTTGGATTGCTGTCCCACATGGTAGTGGTGAGCGGGAGGTTCACTTGAATCTTCTTATTGCATCATCTCGTGTTTATGGTTCGCATTTCTTCAGAGGGCTGTGCCTCTATCTGTATTTCTTTGTCACAGGCCGATATATCATCTGTTTGTACTTCAACATGGGTAACAAGTTGAATGCTGTTCCTTTTGGTTTTGAATAGCAGACTGCTCCTCGACAAGGTTTCGAACAACAGGGTGCTCTTCAACAGGGTTTTGAATAGCAGGGTGAACTCGAGTCCTTTGAACCTTTTTCTTGAGGGGTCTTGCTGGAGTGGTTGCATGTTTTCCCCCCGAAGTCCTTTTTACCCTCTTCCTCATTTTCAAAATCCTGATCTGTTGTCGAAGTCGAACTATCACATTCATTAATCTTTGCTGTTCTTTCCGTAATCTCTTAATTTCTTCTATTTCCTTAGAAGGAACAACTGTCTGTTTACTCGGGCCTGGACTATTATCTCGATCAATTCCCTGGTTTTCTCCTTGGGGTGCTCCTTCGTTACTCTGCTCGAGTTGCTCAGGGGTAAGAACCCTAGCCATTTCTATTATTTCCTGGGTGACTTCTTTTTCCACCTCCTCTTCTTCCTGAATTTCTTCGGTGTAGTCTGGCTAGGAACCGATTGTTCCTCCTCTGTACCACTTTTTTCTCCTGTCATACTTTCATCATGAATAGGTTGACTCTCTTTTTCTACCTCCTCATCATGTAATTCTTCGGGTGCATTTTTATCCTGAGCAGAGTGTTCTTTTGGTTCTTCTTCAACATGGAGGTCTGGGGGGCTAAGAGGTTGGGCATATTCACCCATATTGGCCAAAATTTTGGCCAATTCATCTTCTTGCAATGGATTTTGCAATGGGCTGTCTTCACGTTGCTCTGTTTCTTCCTCCTCCTGCTTAGGTTGCTCGGTTTCTTCCTCCATTTCTCCTTCCTCATTTCCTTGCATTCCTTTCTCATTTTCTTCTCCTTCTAATTGCGGGGGTTGCTCATCCCCTGAATCATCTATCTCTACTGGTTGGCTAGTATCCCCTTAGGAATTTTCCAGCCTCCCTTTAATCTGTGCCAATCGGACTGATTTCCTTCGTTTCAATGGGTGATCTGGTGTATTGGTGGCATGCTTACGTTTTGCGGATGGGGTAGTCAATCCCCCATCTATCATGGCAATTAGCTCTTCCCAGCTGCTCTGCTGCTGGGTGAGGCTATGGCTAACTATCAACTGTATCAGCCCATGGTGACTTACAACTGATTCTACATGCTGTGCCTTTTTCATGCTTCGAGCAACATCATGAAGTAATGAATTTAAAAATGCAAGTAAGTTTATAGAGCATTTATGCTTTAATACGGCTAAAAGTTTAAGGTGTCGCGGTCTTACCACATCTTTTCTGCCTTCACAGGTGATGTAGCTTTGGATGGTCTTTG